>PVJH01002636.1:0-162728 GCA_004026705.1 Nesogale talazaci | reverse complement strand
CTACAGGCCGAATATGCCTGAACTCTGTTGCAGTTTGTTGCCTGGGGTTTGTAGTTTGTCGCCTTTGTGCCTTTGTAACTGTAAACAGCCCTGGCCTCTGAAGCCAGACTTGCAGCTGTGCTGCCATTCACTTGTTAATTTTGAAGATCACAATATGCTAATTGCCTAAACTTGCTTGCCCTATAAAATTGGCTTACTTCTCACAAATCAAAAAAAAAAAGAACCCCACCCCATCCCAGAAAAGATGTAACTACTGACACAACATATGTATGTATGTATGTATGTATGTATACATTATGATGAGTGCTGTATGAGTCCCCAATAAAATGAATTAAAAAAAAAAAATCCCCAAATGGGGTAGGACACGTGATGTCCAGGGGGAAAGAGCCATCTACTGTTGGTTTCTGGCATGATGTGTGCTCCACTCCCTGTGGGGCTGAGAGGCTCCCTGTTTGGAAGGGACTTTTCCATTGGTCTATTTCCAAGGAAGTGATTGAATCCAGATAACAGCTTTTTCCACCAGTAGCTAGAATTCTACCTCAGCCTAGTCCAGGGTTCCCAGCTGAGGGCAGTTTCACCCCTGTGGAACCTTTGGCAATGTCAGGAGACATTTTTGATTGTCACAGTCTGGGGGACGGTGGCATCTAGTGGGTTGAAGCCAAACACTCAACAGTGCATGGATGACAACCCACCAAAAATGTCAGCAGTGCCAGAGTTTAAAACCTCCCACTGGTGAGTAAGATTTCTGTTCTCCATATGCCGTTCCACACTTTCTAGTAAAAGAAAATCGACCTGGATTATAAATGGTCATTTAAGATGTCCCCCCTGAGCTTTCTTGTGTTCCCTTACAGCAGACTGCCCGGTGTTAGCAGTACATGTTTGCAGCTGGCTTTCAGCCAAGCCTAGGAGGAAGGAACAAGTGGGGTGTTCTCGTCAGATTCACTGACGCGGACCGGAGCGTGGCACTCGTTTCTGGAAGGTTTCCCGGGAAGACTGTGGGTCCTGTCTGCCCCTCTGCCCTTTGCCAGAAGTCTCTCTCCGCTTTGGGCTGACTTGACCTTGGCATTTATCACTGCTGCTCTGGAGCAGAAGTGCTGGCTCGTTTTCACTAGGTGTCTTGGCAACTTTTTCAATTTCCCTAGAAAAACAAAAGTATGATTGGTTCGAAAGATTTTTGTTTTGTTTTGTTTTGTTTTTTAAAAAGTCCTGACACAGAAAGATTGGCTTCTTGTGTTTTTAACAACCAAGGCCCATGATCTTTCCCTTGCCTCATGCGCATGTGAAAACTGGACAGTGGATACAGACAGCCACAGCAGGACTGATCCCAGGAGCTCCAGCGTGGGTGAAGAATACTGGACTCCGAAGAACAAGCAGTCTGTCTTAGAGGTTAGCAGACTGCTCCTTAGAAGTCCGGGTGCTACTCTTGAGAGCTTGGTGAAGTAGAGGGTGAACCAAAAGAGCCAAAGCCCCTCAGTGAGACGTACTGACACTGTAGCTGCTGCACAGACTCAGATGTCACAGCAGAGGGGAGGGGGACGCAGGGCCAGGGCTGCCTTCTTGTCTGACATACACAGGGCTACTCTGAGTCGGGCCAACTCGACGGCACCAACAACCAGTGCAAAGGTCATTGGATGCCAGTCAGACTTCCAGAGGGTTGATCATTTTGAGCCATTTTGAGATTTAGGTTGTGATTGGGAAATTCCTCCGGATTCTGTGCTGTTACCTGTGTAGTACTGTGTGTCACACCCCCAGAGAGCAGACAACTGAGGGGCAGTGTGTCAGCACCAGTCTTTGCCTAAATACCCCACTTCCAGTGTGCGATTTGAATTTTCTTGCATCATTCCCTACTGAAAAGCAGAAGCCAACAATAAAGTGCTAAGAGGGATGCAGGCCCTGTTCTCAGCCACTGGAAGTTAACACAGCTTGTGATCATCACTGGGTGCATTTCCAGGTTCTGCCACCTGCTGCTTGATTTGGGGCAAGTTAAAGCCTTCTCTTTACCTCTGCAAAGGTTCTTTTGGCGATTAAATTAGTTGATATGTGTTAAGTGCTCAGCAGCAGCGCCTGACACCTGGTAGATCTAAATGAAAGGTTTCTCCTGTTCTTGGTATCATTCTGGTGGTCTGGCAGGCAACATACAAATTGAGAATTAGTGACAGTGTGTGAGAGAGAGACACTCTCAGAGGGGTAAAGTCTGTGAAGAGCCAGTCACTTCTGACTCCATGTTTGTCACAATGCAACTGTATTCCATGGGATTGTCAATGGCCATTTTTTCAGGCCTTTCCTTGGAGCCTGTGAGGGACTAGCAGATACTGGCCGGCCTACAGCTGTATTTGAATTCCAAGCTCCATCCTCTGCAAGGGAGTAGTAAATGCTGACACTCTTCAGAAGCTGTGTGTACGATTTTCAGGTCCCTGGAGAAGGACACCATGCTGCCTGGTAAAGCGGACAGGCACTGAAAACAGGAAGGCCCTCAATGAATTGGACTGCCCCACAGGCTGCCTCCGTGCACTCAGCAGGCCCGGGGGCCATGGCAAGGATGGCTGGCACGCTGTTCTGTGGGGCATCAGGTCCCTAGAGTGGGAACCAACTCAATGGCAACTGACAAGAGCATGCTTCGGTCTGTGGGCCGTGTTTAACCCACCGACTGTTTTGGTAGACACGTTGTATCAAGACAGCTGTGTTCATTCAAACTTGCCTCTGATCTCTTGTACACAGGAACTGCAGTTAAGACATACACTGCATGGCCTGTAAAGCCTAAAAATGTTTCTCTCTGACTCTTTTAAGACATTTTCTGACCTCTGAACTCTGCTGTTCCCTGAATAAAGCAAACATGTCTCTGGAGGGTAGCCCCTAGCTTGGCTCTCATGACCTCTCCAGCTTGTGTTCTGCATTCCTCGCTCGCAGAATTCCCAATGATTGCAGCCAAACGATCACACAGTGAGCCCTGGAAAAACTGTGACGTGTGTGCCTTTACTGAAACCCTTGTCCCTCAGGCACTGAGGATGGCACCTCTTAGAAGTCTTTCTGCGGGTTCTTAGAACTCTCTAGCGGGTTGTTTTCATAACAGAAGAGGACTGTCCACTTGAGTCATGTCCATCCTTGGAGCGCCTTTGTCAGCCGCCAAGTGTGACAGCACATACAGTTCCTTTTGAGGAGGCCATGGCAGCTGTCCTCACCCATAACCATTGCTGCAGGGCCAGGAGCTGGCTTCAAGAACTACAGTGACTTGCCTAAGGTCACAAGTGACAGCTGGGGTCTGGCTTCCCCTACCACTCACTCCTTGTTTGACAGTGCTGCTTTCCTATGCTCTGTCTTCCAAACAGGACTCATGGGTCACCCAGTGGGTGTCCATCGGGACTGTAGAACTCCACAGGGTTTTTCCAGAAGTAGATGACTTGGCCTTTCTCCCATAGTGCCTCTGGCTACATAGAGGCCTCTAGCTACGGGTTAAATTCAAACTCACACTGCCTTTGAGTCTGTTCTGATTCTCTAGGACAGAGTAGAACTGCCCTGTGGGGTTCCAAGACTGTCACTCAGCACGGGTGTACAAGTCTCCTCTTTCTCCCTCCAAGTGGCTGGGGGTTTGACATTGTTGACCCAGAGGCTGGCAACCCAGTGCATAGCCACAATGCCCCGAGACCTTCTGTTTGCACCACTTAGGGCCTCCAGGACTCAGCTGGATGGTGTGGATGGGGGACTTGAGTATGCTGCTGGAACTGTCCGCAGAGCCCGTCAGCTGCTGCTCCAGAACACCCACCACGAACGTGGAGAAGTCAGCAGCAGCCCGGCAGCTGTTTCCGCGGAGTCGATACTCCTTATTTTGTGGAACACAAATGGTTTCCAGCTTAAGGCCCTCATGGCCTGACTTGCTCCCACCCTAACTTGGCTGGCAGCACCCACAGCCATTCAGAAAGCCCCTTTTTATTTAGGTAGTCCTTAGAGACCCCATGATTTTAAAGCATTGTCACAGGTTGTTTCATGAACCTGAGCCTGAAAAATGCGGCAACAAGCCTCCCAGAAGACAATTCCGTCTCTCTCCATGCCTGGGTTCCTGCCCTCCTGCCTGCAGCACCCACAGTGCTCTTTCTAGCATGCAAACTGTCTCCTGTCAGTCCTTTGCTCAAGACCCTCCTGCGGCTTTATTTTCATCTGAGAATGAGTAGTGTTCAAGCTGAACCCATCCCAGGACAGCATGGAGGAGACTCCGTGCACTAGCCATACCAGTCCCTGCACTCCCTACCTGACCTTTTCAGACAGACCTTACTGGTCAGTTTGCCCTATAAGCAGTCCTTCACTTCCTGCCACACACCTTGCTATCCCTGCATCCCGCTCTTCCCCTGGAAGTCATGTGAATCAAGCTGCAATCATGTATTTATTTGGCCCTTGCTGTTAGTCTCTCCTTAATATTAAACTGTATACACTGTAACAGGGTGGGGGTGGCCTGGCCCAAGGGCCATCTAAGGCCTGAGAAGTGCCAGCTAACATCACATACTTTGACATGACAAAGAGAAGCTGTTCTAGCCGTCACATGAGTGAAATGATGACATGTTTAACTAGCACAGACCGTGGATGATGTTATATATAAATAGCCAAATGGCCCTTGGTGGAATCAAGATTCCCCAGCTCTGCCCTGTAAGGTGGGGTCCTGCTGGTGTGGGGGACTGTGACTGCTAACCACAGGTCAGTGATTCAAACGCACCCCTGTGAAATTAAAGAAGTCTGCCTGTCTGCTCCACTGACAACAGCAGTCTCTGAAGCTCTGTGGAGGGTCACATGGTCGGAATGGTGTCTGACAGTGACCATGGTTTTGGAGGGTTGTGTTAAGGAAGGCTCCAAGGAACCACTTGACAGTGAACCTGAAGGTTAGCAGTCTGAACCCAGCCAGCAGAACCTCGGAAAAAAGGCCTGGCAATGACAGGGGCTCCATCAGGGAGCCCCTTAGGGTGTTCTTCTGAGTGACACTTGAGTCATCAGGAGTAGGATGGACTCGACAGCCTCCACAACAGCAATAAGCCTCCCTGGGCAGGGATCAAATGGAGCTGGTTCATCCTCCACAGTGCCTGGCAGCCTGGAGCAAGCGCTTTGTAAGGCTCTGGTGAATGTATTAACCTACATTAGATTTCACTTGACACCAGGGTATGGGGCAAAGCCAGTAGACAAGTGGAGTGGTTTTCTGGTGCATGACACACCAAGGGAAGCAGACTGAAAACAGACTGGTACGCACACTGCAGACCCCTCTGAGGACGGGGGGCTCTTGTAATGCTGTCAGAGGGCAGAGGCAAAGCACGCTGCACTGGGAGCTGACAGACCCGTTTCTGGGCCACCTCTGCTCTCCTCTGTGTGATGTGGGGCAAGCAGCTCCAGCCTCGGCCTCGTAACTTGCTCTGATGGAATGAGTTAGTGGTGGCCAGAATAAGAATGCTGAGGAACAGCACCCCCTCCCCTGCACAAAATAAAGAATGCACACTGTGTGGTTCTGTATAGGAAATTCAAGAAAATATAAACCAATCTGTCATGGCAGAAAGCACCATCAGGTAGTTGCCTTGGGGAGAGGCAGGTGGGAGAGATTACACAGGGGCATAAGGAACCTTTTCAGGTGGTAGAAATATTTACTGCCTTCATTATAATGTAGGTTTTACAGGTGTATGCATATGCCAACACTTAGCAATTATACACTTTAAATACGTATAGCACCTTACAGGGGCATCAAACATTCATGGAAAATATCTGTTATCTCTCAATTCCATTTTTCTACAAACTGAAGCCTTCACGTATTTGTCAGTTATACCCCAGTAAGGGTTCCTTGATTGGTCCCTGGGCTTTCGAGCTTGAGTGCTAACGGAAAGGCAGCCGATGCTAATCTCAGGAGGACCTCAGAAGAAAAGCCTGTGGTTAAGCTCTGAAAGGTCACAAAACCCTGAAAGCACTCCATGTGAGCAGCAGGCCAGCTCCCAGGACTGGGACTGGTTTTCTATCTCAGCCGAGCTGCTGAGGAACAAGGGAAGGCTGGCCAGCAGCAAGCCAACAGCCAGATCCACCCTGCAGCCTGTGTCTGCACCACATGCATGCTAAAACTGGTTTTACATTATCTGAAGAGTTCCAGAAAACAAACATAAAAACAAAGCAAAACGGATATGTAAATATTTTTCGTCAAGCCTTAAATATAACAGAAAAGATTTGCTCTCCCCTAAGGTAGCTAAATGAGATGAGAATCTGTGTTCTGGGGTATCGTGGGGGATGGGTGCTGTGAAGAGGAGGGGCGGGCAGGGACTGCAGTGCAGACTCCTGGGCATAGCTGTGCCTTTCCATCAGAGTTCGCAGAGGAAAAGAGGGTGGAAGTGGTGGTGGTTGCACTTGATGAACATAATTAACCTCACAGAATTGCACATGCAAATAGTATTGAAAGGGAAAATTTTATTGCACAAATTTTTCATACTACTAATAATACAAAGTTCAACTGCTTACATAGTGCCCCCGCAAAAAACACATACACACACACACACCCTCTAGACTAGGTGACTTCCAAGATAGATTCCCATTCTAAAAGCTATGTAATTATCTAGCTCACTTAATTTGGTTAGCTTGGGCTTAGTGTGGATTCTTGCAAAATTGGAAATTGGAGTAGTTTAGGAAAATGCCATCTTATTTCATAATAGGAATTAACTGCTGCTAGTACATTGTTTTAATGAACCGGCAGAGACCTTTGTAACTAATGAATGTATTGAAATGCTTGAAAAGAACACATTAGTATAAGTAGGTTAAACCGTGTCATCCTGTATATTCTTTAATTCAGTTTTGCCAGAAATTTTTCATTGATAATGTAGTGATTAATCAGGTGAACATAAACGCACATAAAGTCAACTTAGCACATAGTGGGAAGTATTGAAGTTGGACATGGGACTCAGATACTCTGAACTGTCTGGAAAATCTAATGGGACCTCAGCTCTTGTGCTGCTGCCAGCCATAAGAGCATCCAGATGCATCTATGAATCTATTCTGATTGATTGCCCTTATCAGGAACCCAAGAGCATCAAGAGCGCCCACCTCAGGCTGTAGATGCACCTAACTTCAAGGTCAACAGGTCAGACTTGGGACTAGAGGGACAAATGGAGCCAAGGCAGGTCAGATGGCAGGAAGTTGGCCGGAGTCCAGAGATCCCTAGGTTTATGAGCCGGGTACAGGATCTAGACCTAGCAAAAAGCAAGCAAACTTTCTACAGAATATATAGAAAATAAGCCACATCTTACAAGGAAACCTTCCTTCAAGTTGGGAATTAACTTGACTTTAAATGCCAAACCACTGAGAATACTAGCCCAGCAAGTTGACACAAAACCTGTCATGCCACAGGGAGAAGTTAACCAGCAAAGACCGACCTGCGATCCCTGGGAGGCTAGACACATCTTAATTTTCTAGTGCTGCTAGAGCCAAACATTTTTGTTTTTGTTCTTCTCACTCTTTATGCTACAAATTCAGGGTGTTTGGTGTAGAAGGCTCTTTTCTGTCGGTTCTGGAAGGAGATCCCTGTCTCTTTCAGTTTATGTCATTATGGTTCCTTAGAGATCTTCCAGTGACATCTGTCTTCCCCAGTTTTTCTGTTTCCTTGTCTCTGTGTTTGTGCTGCTCCATATTATTCAGAAGTGATTGCACATAGGACACAGCCTCCAGGGGGTCATTGTCTAATTAACATAACAAAAACCTTGATTCCAAATGGAATTACATCCACCAGTATCTCACTCACTGACTCACATCGACCCAATAGGACAGGGAAGACCTGCCCCTGTGGATTTCCCAGATGGTAACTCTCTATGGGGAGAGTTATACCACTATACCACTATGTCTCCTTCTATAGGTATAAAGGAGAGGATTCCCTATGGGGTGAAGCTCAATTCCGTTTGTGACACTAGACTTCCTAGATGAGGGAAGCAGATTGTCCATCCCCAAGAGAAGTTCTGAGGAGAACAGACCAAAGACGGTCCTTTGGCCGGCCGGTGCCAGAGACTCACCAAACCCTATTAGCCTAAAACAAAAGTTGCTTCCATGTCACTTCAAACTCATGGTGTCAGAGTAGAACTATGCTCCATATGGGTTATCTTATTAAAATGTATTTCTGCTTTATTATTCACTGTATAATTCTTACCAGGTGCCACTATAGCAGTAGTTCTTTTTTTTTTTTTTAAGATCTCTTTTTTTCTTTCATTGGGTGCTCATACAACTCTTATCACAATCTGTACATACATTCATTGTATGCAAAGCACATTTGTTGCCATCATCCTCAAAACATTTTCTTTCTACTTAAACCCTTGGTATTAGCTCCTCCTTTTTTCACTCCCTCCCCACTCCTCCTCCTTCATGGGCCCTCAATAATTTATAAATTATTATTATTTTGTCATATTGACTGATTGTTCAGAAATATAGTCTCAGGTCTTTCTTCCAAGGTGGTGTTGGCTCTCCAACCTTTTAGTTAGTAGCCAACCCAGTAACTATTAGCACTATTCTGCGGGACTCCACTCAGTCCCTCACAATAAACTCCCCTCACATCACTAAACATTTCTCCAAATTCAGTCACCAGCTTGGGGAACAGAGAGGAGCAAGCAAACACCAGAGAAACACTAGAAAGGAATCACTAGCTTTTAAGATCTCAAGAACTAAGGTCCAAGAGATTTAAGAATTTTTTCAAAAATAGCCTAGACTGCTGTGTTAGTCTGGGTGGACTAGAGAAACAAATTCAGAGACCCTCATATGTGTGTAAGAGAGAATTTTATGTCAAAGAGCAATTGTACACTAGAAAAACATCCCATCCCAGTCCTGATCAAGCCCATAAGTTTGATATTAGCCCTTATGTCTAATCTATAAAGTCCTCTTCAGACTCACAAAGCCATGCATTGATACTGAATGCAGGAAGATCCCAGGCCAGTGGGTGGAAAGTGGTGGGAGCATCTCAGCACTGGTGTAGGTCTCCAAATGGCAACTCCAACTCCAGGGCTCGGGCTCTATCAGCATAGCTCCATGTGATGCCAACAGGAATATCTCCCAGAGTTTGTGTGTCCCGCCTGCAGCGAGCTATTTGTCTCTGTAGAATCTTCAAATGAGGTCATCAAGCTGTGACTTGACAGACTAAACTCCGCCTCTTCCCTCTTAATAGCCTCAAGTTTACACCAGATTATGTAACTACCACAGCTGCTTGCTTTAATTTTACAGCTATATCCCTTTGTGAGTCTTTTGTAAATAAGTCTGTATTTGAGAAGCTTATACACAGGAGAACCAAGTGATTCAAACCTCAGGGTGGCCTTTTTTGCCTTATGTCTCATCATCCTTGTGGTGCTTTGTGTTTTGCAGGCTGTGTGCAGGTTTGTCCACTGGCAGGAAGGGCACCCTCACCATCCCAGAGTGGAGTGCTAAGCTCTGCAGGTTCTCATGGGGAACAGTTGGGAGTGGGTGAGGAGCCCTCTGTGAGAAAGCACATGGACACATTCACATGTGGGCCCCCTCATTCTCTGGTTGCGTGGCCATGGAAGCCAACTGCCTGGGTCTCCCTTTCCTCAACTATAATATGTGACAGTACCTCCCATATGCGTTAGCAATGTGATGAGCTGCTAGGAATGCATAATGTGCTTCTAGTTGAGGCACCAGATAATGTTCTAACTCATCAGAGAGCATCTAGCAGGCAGGACGCCAGTTCCTATCCCACTTGGGATACCCTTGTGTGGTAGTTCCCATAATCGCTTGTCAACTTGAGACCATTAAAAGTGAAGGGATGAAGCTTAGCCTGTCAATCAGGTCCCAGTTTGATGCTATCATTTGGAGGCGCTAAGGAGATAAATAGCTCACTGAAAGTGGGACACATGCTCACTCCCGGGTGAAACATTCCTGCTGACAAGACACATGGAATTGTGCTTGAGCTCTGGACTAGAGGAGCCACGAGGAGACCCCTGCCAGCACTGAAATGTTTCCACCTCTACTGGATCCATAAGACTTTCCACCCGCTGGCCTGTGATCTTCCTGCATTCTGCATCATTGCTTGTGTTTTGTGAGTCTGAATAGGACTTTATAGATTGGTATCTGACATATGGGCTAATATCAGACTTATGGACTTGATCTGGACTGGACTGGGATGTTTTCTCAATATATAGTTGCTCTTTATATAAGGCTCTTTCCTATACACATATGCGTGTTTATGAATTTGTTTCTCTAGTCTACCCAAACCAACACACCTACTTGTCATAGATTGCACAATGTGTCAACTTGGCTGTTCATGATTCTCAGTGAGCAGGTAGTTATATAATGTGAGTTAAAACTTCTATAACGATGTAATCAATCCCCATAGTGTGAACTGATGTGATCAATTGGTTATAAGGGAATTTGGGTGAGGTTCAATACCCTTACTCACTTACTAATCCTGAGCTAATGTAAGGGATGTTTCCCTGTCCTGTAGGGTGGGACCAGTGTCACCTTTTATCTTACAAAAGAGAAAGAAGGGAGGGAGCTGAAGAAAAGGGGTCCCACAGGGGACTTCAAAACTGGCTGCAGTGAATGAGTTGAAGCCAAATGTGTGTAAAACTAACTGATGATCTGCCTTATAAGCCTTCATCTGATTCACAGTAGAAGAGGTCGAAAGACAGGAGGCGAAACATCATCCCCAGGCCACACAACCAGGAACAAGGAGGTGTGGGATTTGAATACAGGTTTGTCTGGTCTATGCATTTTCCATCATCAGTCCTTCTTGTCATCTGCAGGACAGGTGTGATGTCCAGGAGTAGAAGGTAGCTCATGATAAGACTCAGAAGAGCAAGCAAGGGGTGGGGGTGCATCAAAGATCATTATCAAGTATAAAGAAACATAAGCACTTTCTAAAGATACAAATAAGCCTGAAAACTGAATGTAATGTGCCAGCCTAAATTGGCTTCAGATCATGAAAAAAAAAATGCCCCTTATAGTTTGAAAGATGCAAGTGGGACAGTTGATAGAACTTTATTAAAGATCATAGGATAGAGAGGGGAAAGGGAGTTCTTGGAAAAATTTTGTTTTCTCTCTACTCTCATTTTTCCATGACCTTTTGAGAATCATTCTTATGAAGAAAAAAGCTAGGAGCAGAGCAAAGCTTTTAGCTCCAGGATCTCTGCACTGAGAATCTGTCTCCTCAGTCAGGGGGAGGCAGATGCCAGATCACATGAAAATCTCCAGATGTTGCAAGGACTCAAGATCTGACTGACCGAGGGAAGGAAGTCAGACTGGCAGCCTCCTAAAATCAGAATTGATGTCAGCTGGTTCAAGTTGCCACGTGTTTGTGCTATTACTGTTGTAGCACCTGTATATTACTGTGTTAGCCGTATAGTCTCGTGTCTTCAGACTGCTAAGAGTGAAGGGGTAGAGTCTCACCTCTCTATCAGGACACAGCCTGATTGATGCCTCCTTGTGGACGTGACCACTTCCTAAGGATCTGGGAACTTCCTTTCTTCCTCCCGGTAAGCAAGACACACTCTCTCCCTGCTTCACATTCCTATTGACAAGCCACCCGAAGTCACATTCCTTGATATAAAGCTCTCTCTTACACATCTCTAAATGTCCAGGAATTTGTTTTTCTAGTCAACACAATTACCAGGATGCCTCCTCTGTTCCAGTGAGCTCACCTGGGTACTTGGAATGCTGAAAGCATGGACTGTGGAGGGAAAATGTTGCTACTTGTGTTAGGTTGGATTCTCCAGGGAAGCATAACCAATGGTGTGTGTGTGTGTGTGTGTGTGTGTGTGTGTGTGTCAATAGATACATACACACAGAGTATTACATCAAGAAATAGCTTACACAGTTGCAGAAGTAGAAAGTATGTGCATTCCACTTCAAATTCATAGGTCAGAGGTGGCTGGAGGCTTGTCCTATGACTCATGTAGCCATAGAAACTGCAGAACAAAAAGGAGGATGAACAAAATGGAGGACTGAAGGCTGATGGATGCACAGCTGAGTGGATTCCTGGTCAGCAATCTGCTGACAGCTCCTGGGATCAGCAGGAGACACAACAGGAGGTTGATGAACCAGGTGCTAGACCAGTTCCATCAGAAGAATAGGGGTGAAGGGGTTTGGGTCTGCTCAAATACATAATGATACCCCCCCCAAAGAGATATCACTAGACTTCAGTTGATAAGCTGATCTCCACCCTTGGCTTCACCCATGAATGTCTAGTTGACATAAATGCTAACCGCCTGACAGCTCTGGGCTACTATCTAATTGACCCCTCCTTCATGGCAACCCCACGCACCGTGATACAGACAGTTGCCTCATTCTGTCCCAGCCTGGGATTAGATGTAGATCAGACCGTTGTGGTCTGGGGGATTTTTCACTGGCTGATTTTACAATGAAGCTTTTCGAGCCTTTCTTCCTATCCTTCTTTGTCTGGAAACTGCCCTACAAGCTTCGTAACCTGTTTATCAGCCTGGTACCTACAAGTCCCCATTGGTGGTAGCTGCATTGACCAGAGTCAAATTCAGGCCTCCTGCAAACAGACAATCTGCAAAAGCTGAGGGAGCATTTCTGCTCTGCCTAACAGAGGGGGTAGTCGGAATCAACTCATTCACACTGGGTGTGGGTTTTTGTAGTTCTGTGCATTCGTAGGGTAATCATAAGTTGGAATCAGCTCTATGACAATTAACCATGGTAATTAGGTGCTAATGACAAATATGTCTTCCCGGGAAGCATCTCTCAAGAATCCCCACCATTTGTAACATTTCAGAGACTGTGGAGTACTTTCACATAGTATGTGTTCATGATGGATGATCAAGCTTCAGGTGTTTAAAATCAGTAGCAAAAAACCTACGTGTCTTCTAGTTGATGGGACTCATGACAGTCCAATATATGTTTAGTCCACGGGTTACAGAGTAGAACCGCCCATTAAGTTCGTAGAAGCTGTTGTCTGTTGGGAAGCACTTCGCCAGGCCTAAGTCTGCACTGCCAACTTTCGTGAGCCAATTGCAAGCCCCTTGTGAGACCCAGATTCTTCCAGAGATGTGTAGCAGAGCCTACCCCACCTCAAGGAGTGAGTGAATGAGTCTTCCTGGTGTCCCTCCTTCCTTGTCTTTTGGAGGAGTCACTTATAATGCCAAGGGTGAATAATGATGAATGATAGAATGTTAGGTATTGTCGCAGATTAGGGAGATATTTGAAGGACTGGGGGTGGAGAGTAATTTTCAGAATTCTCCTCATGGGAACCAGTCCCCCTCACTAGCCAGTTGCCTCCTCTCTTGGTGACTTCCAACTCTAACTCTCTCTCTCTCTCTCTCTCTCTCTCTCTCTCTCTCTCTCTCTCTCAGTAATCCACTAATCTACTCCAAGGCATAGGTAACTAAGATTAGATGACTGGATGTGAGAAATCTAGCAGTGAAGGAGGCTCCGGGTACTTGGGTGTCTCACCAAAACCGAGGACTGACTTGGGATGCTGGAGGGCCCAACAGCCAGTGCACATCCTGAGGGTGGGGTGCTTCTTCCAGAAGGTTCTGAATCACCGCCTGCCCAATCGAATAACTCTGCAATGGGTTCATGTGTAGCTCTTCACAAACACATCTGTTGTGGTTATAATTTGCCTTGAGGTTTTTTACAACACCTCTGCTGGGTGGAGGCTGGGCCACCAGCATGGCAGGGTGGTGCTTAGGGACAGGAGAGAAGCTGCTGCCCAGAGCAGAGCAGAGTCATAGCTGCTGGGATAAAGGCAGGCTACGGGATGAGGTTGGAGGTGGGTGTGTGGTGGGGAGGGGGAGGGGTGGTAGTGCAGAGATGGCTCCCAGTGACCCAACTGTACAGAGAGGTTAAGAGTTTTCCAGAAAGTTGTTGCAATAGTCATACAGGGTGAATTCACTTAGGCAAAAAGTAGGGGATTCAGATGTTTTGTTTTGTTTTGTTTTGGTTTGGTTTTTTGGGCATCACTGCCCTCAGGTGGTGGGAGTAGGAGGCCCAGCCTTTGCTCCTGTGGAGCTGGATTTGAACCTCCAACCCAGTGGGCCGCAGTCCTGCACACAACCACTACACCACTGGGACTCAGCCCTTCCGATTGTTTTTAAGATGCCTCGGAATGTATGAGTCTGGAGGTGGTTGGGTGCCCACTTGTGAGAACAACTGCAGGAGACTGCTGATTATTGCACCGGATGGAAGCATAACTAGGGGAAGACTGCACTGAGGGAGAATTCTGAACATAGTCTAGAATCTTCAGAAGCCACCACAATGAGCCGTCAGACCTGCATGCCTCCATTCCGGGCAGCAGCAGGCGGCCAGGAGATGGGCAGTGTGGAATACTGAGACCCTGGGAGTGTGGCAAGGCCTTCAAGTATTCCCACTTCTGGCAACAGGAGTCGCACTAGTAGGGTTAATTTAGATGACTTGCAACCATTAAAATTTGAGGGCAGGTTCTGGGTAGAGGGCCTTGCTGTTGGTGAGTTGATGCAGGACTTAAGGGCCAGAACCCCAGGGTGAGTATAGGAGAAACAAAATCACCCATGGCTTGTGACACCCACAAGGGTCACTCAGAACTCAGACACTGCTCATGGTTATGGAAAATTACTGGAGACATTTGCAGGTTGTAATTCAGGATCAGGAATGTTCAGGTCTTCAATCAGGTCAGTCTTTCCCCAGCCATGCACATAGACATCGTTCTCCATAGCCCTTGGCTTCTCGGTCACACCAGAAGGTCCCTTGCAGAGGTGGACGCCTCTGGGCACTTAATTGGGAGAGCTAGAGCCTGGGAAATGCTATAAAGCTCCTAGATTTTTAAATGCTCTACTCAGATTGAGGATGTTTCCTGGTCCCAGGGCTTGTAGAATGCACTCCACTCCTTACTCTTCTTTCTTGATGCCCTTGAGAGGTTTCAACTTCTAAAGTGGCTAGTTTTATGCCTACCAGAATGGCAAAATTGACAAAGCCCCATGTTAGAGTTCCTAGTTTTTACTGTCACAATTAACTCTTTTAATAATCACGAAGCATCTTCTCCCATCCTCTCTTACTGAGACCCAGAAGGAAAAAAGGAAAGCGCTCCATTTGAATGATGGCACATAGGCTTTTGTTAGCAGTTACCAAGCCTGTGGCTGGATGAGCCATATCAAGGAATCACCGAACCACAGACCTTCGTGTTGCAGGGGTGGGGGTGGGGGTGGGGTGGGGAGGGTAATATGTACAAAAATATGCATGTCAGCGTATTCCCTGTGATCCTTATTTCAACTCTTGCTTAGAAAATGAGCAAATACAGTAAAACCATGGCAGTAGGAGGGAATAGAAATAGAGTTTGGGGCCATTTCTTGGTGAAACAAAGTAGAAGCATTATTTCAAAATGGAGATGGAACTGCAACTCATAAATGTGAGACTAGAGTGTGGGCTGGCGAGAGTGTGCCGGGCTGGTTGCAGGAAGTGTGACTTCTTTCCAGGTTCCTGTTGCTGTGTAGGATGTGTGTATCTGCGTTGAACAAAGGTTGGTACTCTGGGGGGTTCCCAAACCAGTGAAAATCCTTGAGAACTTTTGGTAGACACTGCAACCCTGGAACCGACCTCTGGAACCTTCTAGGCCAGTGCAGTCACATCACATTAAAACACGTGGAACTGGCTGTGCTCTTGCCAGTGGAGTTTCATATGAAGCATACAGACTGAATGCATATTTGCAGACTAAAGCATTTGTTGCAGGCAGACTACACAGTGTCATTATAAGAAGAAATATGAAACAGTGATAGACCAGTTTAGAAAATATAATTCTTGATATATATGTATATATATATATATATATGGATAGTGTGTGCTTATAAAACCCATGTTTTGTTTTGTTTTTGTGGGCCTCACTGCCCTCTGGTGGTTGTGGGAGCCACCCAGTGCTGCTCCTGAGAGCCATCGCTGGATTTGAAGGTCCAAGCCCGCAGGCCGCAGTCCTGCACTCAACCACTTACGCTACCGGGGCTCAGCCCCCTCTAAATATAATGTTATGTTGTAATAAAAGTCATGAGCAGACTGTGTACATAAAATCGGGATTTACACCCTGAGGATTGGCCGACCCCCTGCATTCACATTAAATCAGGACACTCACGCACACTGCCCGAGGATCGTGGGCAGCAGAACTGCAGGAGCACTGGAGCTGTTAGCCTTGCCTATGTGGAACTGTGCTCGCTGGCTAGCCTGCACGCGTCCCCTCCTTGCTGATGTTTGTGACTCGATTGAGCTCTGTCAGGGGGTGCTGATGGCAATGGCTAATATTTGACTGCTCCCGAGGTGCTGAGCATGGTCCCTGACCTAACTCTGACTTCATCAACTGTGAATAAGCCCATTCCTCAGTGAGACAACTGAGGCAGGTGATGGTCAAGGCCTCCATCGACTGAGTCAGGACTCGCGCCAAGGCAACAGATACTGAAGTCCCACCCAGGGGTGCCCCTGCTCACCTCACCTGTTTAACCCCAAGAACACATCCCTGGGCATCATCAGAGTGCATCCGTGGTGAGTGGGGCAGATTACAGTGGGCATTTCTGTAGGGTTCTGTGAAAACTTCAAGTCCCCTCGTACAGTGAAATGAGAGTGGTGGGACGTTTACCTTTGTTTCCCTTGTCTGGAGATGAAATGTATCAATTTTTATGATATTTACTGTGGGTTTCTCTTTGTCTTTTAAGATCAATTATTAGATGGGCTCTAATATTTGGTAACACTTTTTACAGTGGCCACAAGGCGGAGAGAACCTTAACTAGCCTGTCAGTGGGTGGGAGGGAAAATAAAATGCAGCACACACACACACACACACACACACACACACACGACTGCTTCCCAAAGTTTGTGGGAAACTATTGTCATTCCATTCCATTTCCATAAACTTTTGAAATTCCGTGTACAATGAACCATTGCTCAGTCATCAAGAGAATGAAATCCAGATTGATGGGCAGACCTGGAAAATATTATGCTCAAATAAGTCATTTGCCAAAAGTTAGGTACAAAGTGGGATTCAAGAAGTTGCTGGACACCTTCCATTATTGTTTAATGACATTTTTCCATGAACTTTCTGAAGCCCCCTCATATTATGCAGCCCTACTTACCTGAAGTGAACCAAAGAGCAAAGGTTGTTAGTGATCCCCAGAGGCAGAGGGAAGAGGTGAGTGGGAGGTCATGTTCAGGAAGCTGGCAGTGATTAGGGGAGACCACAGGAGCACAACATAACTAATGTAATTAAATGTCAGGCAGTTATAAGTCTGCAAAAAACAGTTATAAGTCTGCAAAAAAAAAGTTGGCATATGGATTGTCTATCTTAACAACAATGTGAAAAAATAAGGCTAAATTGTTTGTTTTACAATCTTTCACCAAAACACAATAAAAGAATAATTTTTAGAATATGTGTAAGTAAAACCCGTTATAAAGAACCCACTTTCATCTCAGGGCTTGTTAGGGTAAATCTTGCCTCAGAGAACTGTCCAGGGCACTATTATGCCTTTGATCTGCCTTTGATCTTCTATACTCAACATTCCAATGCCCTCTGTTGAGTAACCATTTTCCTCCAATCCTTCAATTGTGAATAGGGGGAGTTCATTGGAGGCTTTGTTCCTATGTGGTTTCCACAAATGAATTTTGGGCTCCCACTGTCATCCTTAGCCTTCTGCAAAACAGATTCTCACAGTCTAGGTTCTGATACTAATCCCTCCTTCAATTTTAGGCTATATGGTTTACAGTCCTTCAGTAACTGATGATGGTGGACTTCTTCCATGAGGACTTAAATTGACATCTCACTTAGATGGCTGATTGTTTGGATGATCCTAGACATCATTTTACCTGAAAGCTGGGCACCATTCTTTGCCACCCTTTGCTATAACACCCAGATCTTCTGTGTTCCCTGCCTGAAGGCCAGTCTTGAACAGGGCCATGATGTAAGAACTAAGAGATCTTAAATTTTTGCTTAGTAGCTGAGCACATTAATCATGGGCATTACTCTAGGACTCCTTGTGCAATCAAAGAATGTGATTGATGTTGACTACCATGTAGTCAACCTACAACTGGGTCAGGCCAGTATAACATAGGATTTCATTGACTGGTTTTCAGAGATCAATCATGAGACCATTCTAGCCCATCTTGTTATGAAAGTTCAGCTTCATGGCAACATGGCAGCCTATCCTGGCAGGTGTGAAGGTGATTGCACATGAGGTGTGTTGACTGTGAGTGAAACCCACCCCACCCAACCCCCACCCCCAATATGGAAGGTGAGAATTCTTCCACTGAGTTACCTTAGATTTATTGCCTTAGATTTAAGTGGGAAAAGACTCACTGCGCAAGTCCATTTTGACTCACTAGCAGTAGTAGACAGAGTAGACCCACCCCATAGAAGTCCTGAGGTGACAGCTATGTATATCTATATAGAGGACATAGATATGGATCCCTAGTGGTGATGGGTTGCTATCTACAAGGCTAGTGGATAACTCAGCCCCACCAGCCTTCCAAGGGAGAAAGCTGCAGCTGTCTGCTCCAGGAAGACTTATTGTTGAAAATGCTCTATCGAGGTGCTATGAGTCAGAATACTGAGTCAAACGTTGGAGGGAATTGAAAGCATGGCACTGTGTTTGGTTTAGGGGATATATATGTTTATCTTGAAGAACCATGGTGGCCGAGTAAGTGGTAGCATTGGGGTGTATGAGAAACCCATGGGCACAATTCTGCCTTGTCCAAGTGAGTCTGAATTTTCTCAGTGACAGTGAGTGAGTCCACCCATGCGTATGTGTAAAAATATATATGTCTTTACAAAAGCAGACTCTCATCATTCTTCCGCAGAAAGGCTTGTGAGTTCAGGTCCGTGACAGAGCAGTGCTTTAATTGCTGTGCCACCTGGGTTCTTTAAGAGCCGCTGCTGCTGGTGGTGGCAGGAGCCCTGGTGGTGAAGTGGTTACTTGTGGGCTGCGATCTGCATGGTCAGCAGTCAGAAACTACCAGGGGCCCCTCAACAGAAAGACGGGGCTTTCTACTCCCGGCTCAGAAACCCGCGGGTTCACTGTGAGTCAGCACCAGCTTAATAGCAGTGAGGTTTTGTTTGTTTGTTTGAATGTTTATTATCGTTATTAGGGGCCTTTGAGTCCGTCCTGACTCAGCGATCCTAGGCACGACAAAATGAAAGACTGAGCACTGCATCCGGGCCTGGAGTAGCTTTGGCGGCTTGTATCCTTCCAGCTAGCTGAAGCCCTCCCACTGCTGCCCCAGGCCACCACACTGGATCCAGAGGGGACCCAGGGTCCCTAGTACGGTCACCCAACTGTGCCACCACTACAGTGGCCTGTCACCGTTGATGTTACCAGGAGTCCAGGGCTGTGCTCTCTATTTCTGGAAGCAGTCATAAGATTGAACCTGAAACGCTCCGTTAGCCCATTTCATGAAAGACCTGGACTTCGAGGTTTTGGACCAAGTGGAGACTATGATGGTGATAGAGGACAGATTGGGGTTTGAAATTCCAGATACAAAGGTAGAAAAGGTGAAGGTGTAGACTAGAACATGTAGATTGCTTTGCAGATGAGCAGGATGTATCTGGAGAACGCATCCGAGCCCAGTTCTTCCCTGAGAGGAGCCGGGTGACTAGTGAGAGCCCAGAAGGCAGCTGGCATCCCAGCGCCGTGGCTGACTGGAGCCCTGTCCTTCCATAGGAATTGTGTTTCCGTTGTCTTAAGTGCTTTTACCTTTGAAAAGGAATGCAAAGAATTTTTAAAAGAAGCACTGACTGCCCAGTTCTGCATTTGCAGGTTTTTGCTGTGTTTTTCTGGGTGCTCATGTGGCCGACCTAGGGCCCAGCTCCTACAGCCCACGGGTTACAGAGGGGTGGGGGAGGCTGTGTGCAGGCCTGGTGGAGGCAAAGTCTGCGTCTGTCATCATTCTCTGCCCTCTCCTTTACTTACTCTCTCGAGGTCTGTCTCCCGCACTGCCAACTTTCTCCACCTCCCTCCGCCTTCACCAAAGTGAGGTGTCGTAACAACAAAACAAGTGACACTTACCATAGAGCCCCAGAGACAGGGCGGAGCAGTTAAGAGATGAGCTGTAGAGGCAGATTTCATTTCTAGGCTCTTTTCCACGATTCTCTGGCTCAGGGCCGTCAACTCTTAAGATGGGGGGAGTAATAGTCAATCCACAGGTGGTGAGCTTAATGACCGAGAACTCACTCTCATAGCCACCCAGTCAGTGCTGGCTCCGAGTGGCTCCGAGTGAGCCCGCAGCACAGGGCAAAGCTGCCCTGTGGGTTTCTGAGACTCACCTTGACGAGAGCAGCGAGCTTCACCTTTCCCTCTTTGGGGAAGCTGACGGTTTAGAACTGCCGACGTATACTAGAGCTCCTTACTTGAGATCATGATTGTAAATAATTAAACTAATTTTTTTAAGATGACCATGCTTATATTGCGATTGTAGGTGAGTACTCCAGGCTGCTTCTGAGGGTGTTGAGGGCCTGCACGAGAGACTTTCTGCAGACTCTGTTCTCTTGAATCCTCAGTGTCGTGGCACCCACCTCCTGCCCCTCCTCTTGTGCCAATCTGGCTGTCTCCACTCCTCCACCTTCTTTTCTCATCTCCTCTCACCTTTGCTGCTCTTGCTTTCAGTTATTTCTTTCTACCTTTAGACTCTTGGGCATGGGCATCAACAATAATTTGACAAAGTGGCTTAGAACTATTTACGTAGGGCCTTGCGGGGTGTGTGTGTGTGTGTGTGTGTGTGTGTGTGTGTATTTTTTCTGAATCTTTGTTGTCCTGTGATGACTCCCTCGTCTTGCTGTCTCCTGGGCCAAGTGTGGCCTTCCAGTTTTGTGCTTCCAGGAATGAAATAAGGAGGAAGTGTTATTGTGGCTAGGGCCCAGAGGACAGCTGAGTCACAGCATACGAGCAGACACAAAGGTCTTAGTGTAAGCAGTTTCTTGTCCTTGTGAGGAAACAGCTGCAACTTTCGAGGACTTCTCATTGCCAGCTGGATGTGGAGTTCAAAGGATTAGATTTCATGCCTGCAAATCGGCCTGCAAACCTGGAACCCCAGAGAAAGTGACTTTGTTGGGGATGGGGGTTCTTATCAGAAATTGGAATGCTGAGGGCAGGGACCCTATGGCATAGTTACATCTGCCCAGGCAGGTCCTGGCCACAGAAGGTTAGAAACAAACAACTGAAGAGAATAAGATCTGGACATTGGAATGGCATCCACTTAGGTGTGCGCTGTTTCTTCAATTCATGGACAGCCCAGCACTTCTTATTGAAGGGGGCAAGAATGGCTTGGATCTTGGGGCCTTGCGCTCCTTGGTGAAGAGGTGAAGCTATGGGCATGGCTTTGACTCTCTGGCCTACTCTGCAGCCTTGGGCCTAGTTCATGATCTCTCTAAGCCCAGTTTCACCTTTCTCACGTAAGGGTGGAGTTCACAGTAGCTACCACAGGAACTGTAGAGATGAGATCAGGAATGTAGAGAAGTGCAGTGCGTAGCAAAGGGCCTGGCTGGCACTCTGAGTTCCCAATAAATGTGCCCTGGGACATCGTTTCCCTTAAGACAAAGAAGATGCACTGAGAAGTAGATTAAGAGGTCATTTTTTTTTGGGGGGGGGGCCCAATCTACCTCATCCATGGCTAGACTTTTTGCATATGACATCATATGCTAAATAAGGACAATAATACCCACCAAACCCCCACAATATACTGACGGTCACAAGTCAGCGCTGACACATAGAGTCCCTGCAGGCTAGGGCAGAACTGCCCCGTGGGTTTCTGGGAGTAAGGAAGGCTTGACTTTCTCCCGAGGAGCTGCTGACCTTGTGGGGCGCAGCCTGACCCTGCACCCTGCACCACCAGGGCTCCTGAAGAATGTCTACAGGATTATAGAAAGGAGCAGTTGAGAAATCGGCATGTTGAGCCGTTCCTGGCTTGCTAAGTAGTAGCTGGCTGAGGGTCCTTGACTCACAGTACCTCCAGGTACAATGGAACAACAGAGTGCTGCTCCGTCCTGCACCAGCCTCATGATCAGTTACAGACTGAACCATTAAGCTCGGTAGGGTTTTCATTGCCTGATTTCCAGAACTAGATCGCCAGGCCTTTCTTCCTAGTCTGTCTCAGCCAGAAAGTTGCACAGAAACCTGTTCAATGTGGTATCACAGGAGCATGCGGACTTCCAGGCTGGATGGGGGTGGCCCTGAGGTGTGCTGGCTGGGAATCAGATCCCCGCCCTCTCAAATGGAAGGGCAGAATACTTCCACCACTGAGCCACCACGACCTCCATAAGTAATGGCTTATTCTTGCCCTGTGCTAAGTACTCTCATTGAAGGCACAACTTAAATCAACCTTGAAAGAAAAAGAAGCCTCAGCTTTCTGTTATTAAAATGCAGGATACACCCTTCCCAGCCTGACTGGCCTGCGGGAGGTATCTTTAGAAGCAGGAGAAGCTCAGAGACCAGTGGCTCACCCAAACCCTCCTCGCCCGAGCTTTGTCACCATGAACAAGTCATCTGTCTTCTGAGCTGTGCTTTCCACCCCGGCTGCCCTGCCCAGCAGGTTGTTTTGTGCAGACTTCTCAAGAGAAGATTGTAAACATGCATCCTGGCCTGGCATAGCCATCAGTCATTGTTTTTTAGGATTAGATCTTAATTTAGTTTTGTTTTCTTGGTGCTGGTGAGTAGACGTTGTGCAGTTAGCTGTTTTGTTTTTGTCATTTTGTCGTATCTAATTTCAAATCTCCATGGGCAAGCACCTTGTTTCATTGAGTCAATACACCTGCCCCACAATCGGGGAGACCTATTATAAGCCTGCTTTCATGCTTCTTGTATTTTCATAAGGCAAGGACATCAAATACCATAAATACTCGTATATAAGCTGAGTTTCTCAGCACATTTTTAATGCAGTTTTGTGGTAAAAGTAGGTGCCTCTGCTGATATTCCCTTGGTTTATACTCCAGTATACATGGTAATTAAGTAAAGATATCATGAATACCAGGAAAACAAGGCAAGAAAACAATAATGGAAGTTGTTTTGTTTAGTTTGGAGCAGGATACTCTTTTTTACATATAACCACCCCTCCCCTAAATGCCTGTAAAACCCAAACACCGAACTTAACAGCCATCACGTTGACTTCGACTCAGCATCCTTACATGTTCCCGAGATCTGCCCCTGTAGGTTTCTGAGACTTGAGAATGTTCTCTGGGGAGTAGAAAGCCTTGTGTTTCTACATCAGCAGCCAAGCAGCTCGGGATTTTGAACTGCTCACCTTGCAGTTGGCAGTTTAGCACATAACCCACTATGCCACCAGGACTTATTTTTATTTTTAATACATTTATTTTTGAATTTTATAAATAGAAGTATTTTTGTCACTGTGGACATGAACTCTACTTGTCTTTGTGGCATCACCTCATTGAGAAATATTCCAGGTTTTCCCAGCACATATTGTTCTCACTGGTGCCATGTTAACTTTGAAAGGTAGCATCTGAATTTAAGTTTGGGTTGTCTGGAAGGTTATCTCAGAGAACAGACCAGGGTGGCATCTGCTTTCAGCCAACACCCTCTGTCTTTTCCACATTTGCTGCCTTTTTTTTTTTTTTTTTTTTTTTTTTACGAAAGCTTTCTCACTTAAAAATTTTTTAGGTAAATTAAGCCTCTGCACTCCTTCCATATGCTTTACCAGCTGAATTATCAGACCAACCAGCTCACTGAGCTCCCCTGTGATTAATTTTTTTCCTGCAGACCCCGAGGCCCGTAGTCACGCACATATGGTATCGCATGGCTTGGTGGGTAGCCGAGTTAATGGTGTGTGAAGGTGACCTAAATACATCTGAAATTAGAACCAATGCCGATAGTGCAGGCTGCTCCGATAATAACTTTGGAGTACTTGCATTTCTGCCCAAGTGGGTGGTAGGTGACTCTCTGGGAGAGAAGCTAGGGAGTCCTAGGTTTGGAAATTCTGACAAAGACACAAGAAACAACTCCCCTTTTGGACCTTTTTCATGAAAACCTTTGCTCTCCCTTCGCCACATCCTGCTGAGACGTGAAACCTCCATTCTCCTTTTAGACTTAACTCTTCTAAATTTACAACTGCAAGTGGCCAGAGAGAGGATGTAGATACACCCCTGTGGTAGTTAAGTTATCTGGTGTCGATTTGAGAGGATTACCAGTGGAGTCTAGTCTGTTAATCAGATCACAGTCAATGAGGCTTCTGTGTGATCATGACCTCCTGAGAATTCTGGGAAATCTAGTTATTCCTTGGAAGCAGCAGACACCTCCCTCTCTCCTCTGACACCCCGGGAGACATAGCAGCTGTCAAGACACCTGGACCTGCGCTGATGTAGCCCTGGGTGCTAGAGAAACAATACAGAGATGCCGGCCAGTGCTAAGATGTTTATAATGCCACTGGATCCAAAGACTTTTCTATCCACTGGCCTGTGATCATGCTTCATTCAATGTCATTGCATGTGTTTCGTGAGTCTGAAAAAGACTTTATAGTCTTGCTCTTGAATATAAACCTCTCCCTTATATACATGTGCATGTTTATGAATTTGTTTCTCTAGTCTACCCAGACTAGCACAGCCACATCAGCTTTTCTCCCTCTTCCTTCTAGCAGAAAGATGTGCCAGCAGACTGAGCACCCTGCTTCCTTTCCACACAAGTAGTTGTGGTTAAGCTTCTGTTTGGAGCAGAGTGCCCCTTGGTCTTTCATTATTGATTGCTGCAGCTGTACCCATGATTGAGTTTTGAGTGTGACCTCCCTGTTTCTAGTTGTTCTTAGCGGTCCCTGACTCAAGAGAGGCTTTATGCAAAATGGGATTGGACTGTTAGTGAGCCACAAAGCTTTTATTAACAGATTTCTCAGGAGTTGATCACCTGGCCTTTTTCGCTCCTCTGAAACCACTTAGCTGAACCTGGATCTTCCATGTAAAAGGCAAGAATTTTGTTACCAAACCTCCATGCATGTTCCCAGTAGATGGCCAGTAATGTGTTGATAAAAGGTAGGGTATGATAACAATGTGTGTATGACTTATTTAAAAGCAGAGCAAAAACACCGAAGTAAGCATTTCAATATTTTCTCTGTGCATCCACTTTGAAGTTCCCTGGATTAGAATACACCTCTCGGTAAATTTAAAGCACAGCCTTTTCCATTGGGAGTCCAGCACTTAGAGAGGCCTCGTGGTACAGCAATTACTTATTGGTCCACTAAGTGAAAGGTCAGCAGTTTGAAAACATCAGGCAGTCTGAGAGAGAAAGATGAGGCTTTGAATTCCCTTAAAGAGATACAGCCTCAGAAAGCCACAGGGGCAGTTCTTGCCTGCCCTGTCGGGCTGTTCTGAGTCAGAATGAACTCAGCAGCAGTGAGAAGAGCCTTTCACTGAACCCTTTTGGCTACTCAGGGACTCCATTCAACGGCTTCAGTCTGGTCCGTTTCTTCTAGTACATGAGAGCACTGGTGATTGCGCAGTGGATTTCTTACCTTCCCTGCAAGAGACCTGGTTCATTTCCTGGCCGGTATACCTCCTGCATGGTCAGCAGTCATCCTTCAGGGAGTTATGTTTTGCTTTGATACTGAACAGGTTTGACTGGAATTTTTAAAAAGTCTAGGAAGAAAGGCCTGGCGATTACTTCAAAAATCAGCTAGTAACATTCTATGTGTGTCATTCCATGTATCACATTAGTCTCAGGATCTGTATGTGTTGAGTGCGTTATCAGTGGTAACTGATAACAACATTTCCACCAGTACTAACATAGACTGGTTTGGGTTGCCTGTTAGGTGAGGTCTAAATCACACGGCACATATTCAAATATTTGAAAGCCTATCTCACCCCTGTCCCTAGAAAAAAATTCCTAAGGGATTATACAGTCATGACTATTGCCTAAAAACGTTGCTACAGCATATGTGTGTGTGTGTGTGTTTGAAGCTCTTCCGTGCAGTCAACGTGTACAGAGTGGTTTTTCATTAAACTATCTACGCATATTTTCTCCAGCACCTATTACAATCTCCATCATAGACCAGCATTTCTCCCACCTCCTCCCCCTGGTTACCATTCTTTGTCCTTCTTTCCAACCCGCTCCTGCTGCCTGAGCCTTGTGTCTGGGCCAGTGCTGCCCTTTGGTCTTCTGCGATTGAGTATCCGGTGGTGGGGGTACCCCCATCTGCCACTGCCGACCTTAAAGGCCCACCCTTCATCTGGATGAAAGCTGAAGAGCCTAGGGGTGAGCTGGGTCTCTGTGAAAAGACTCAAAGCCTGGTCTTTTCTCGTGGTTCTGTTCCACGTTCCTCCCCCATGCTGCCCAGGCCCGTCTGCGGCGCTCAGGTTCAGTGGTAACTGAGCACTATGCAGTGCTTCTGGCTTCAGCTGCAGGGGCTGCAGCACATGAGGTCCACTCTGTGGACTAGTCGATTCTGAGTTCTTTACCTTTTATTTTTGTCACTTTCCCACTTCTGCTAGTGGAAAGCCAGGATTTGCACCCTAGATGGCGTTCGCAGCTTGTAAGACACCAGTCATGAGAAGAATCCTAACACAGCTCTCAGTATTTTGCATGGTTTTTGCCCAACCTCATGTGACCCGCACTACCTCGTAGCAGCCCTTACCCTCTGATACCATTGGACAGAGCATTGCTTGGCCCATTGTGTGAGTCGCTGTGTATTTCGAGCACCTCTGGCAAAAAGGCTCATCTTCCAGCATGACATTGAATGGCAGCCTGGCCCATAGGGTTTACCTTGGCTTGATTATTGGGAATAAATCCTCAAGTCTTCATCTAGAAGCTCCACTGAACTGTGCCCACCATGAAAGTGCTATGCCAGACACCATGCGAGGACAAACTGACAGACAGGTGCATGGCAGAGGCAAGATTCAAACCCAGATACCCTTTCCAGGTCCCTCCCAGGGCCCGATGGTGGGGCAGAGCTTGCACACATCACCATGCGTGTCTCAGAACACACCGGGGTGGAGATGGGTGGTGGGTGGAGGAGATAGACGGCGGCACAGATGCAATTTCCCCCCAAATGATTGGCAAGTGGGAGACCTCACCTTTCTTTTCCCAGTACCTCTTAATTGTTCCCATTGTCAAGTGGCTGCTTCTAAATTAGACACATTAGCTACTTGTCCTTTCTAAATATATTTACCGGCAGCACTTTATGCCTGAATGTGCTCCAGCGAAGCCGATCGGTTTTGGTGGGGGTTTTTTCTCTTCCCTCGTTTTAATGTTTTCCAAAAATCAGGAATGAAGCAATGAGATTTCAAGAGGCATGTGATTTATTCCAAGGAGAGGGAAGGAGAGTATTTTTAGCCTTCCTCTTAAAATCAGCCCTTCACGTTCCGGCTGGTGGTGAGCTGCCCTTGAATGGAAACTTTCACCACAGCACCAGGATCGAAGCCCACTTTCAGCTCCAGTGCTTCCTAAGACAGTGCAGGGAGATTATCCTCAGGATTTAGGAGGCAGTTTTCAGTTGGATTGGAATGGGAGAAAGAAAGGGAGATTGGATTGAAAGAGACACAGACAGACTTGTGTTTGAAGCGGTGTGGCTTCTCACGTGTTAGTTAGGTTCCAGACTTACAACGCAGATATTCTGAAGGGAGATATTATGCACATTATTACAAACAGGCACATCCATCATCAGGAAACCATGGGCACTGATGCATATGGCGTCACTGGGCTGAGTACCTCATGAAGGAAACATTATGAGAGCATCCCGTGTGCTCTGGATTCTAAAACTGGAACTGGGACCCATCGGTATCCCCTGCCCCCCGCAGACAAGGGAGTCCCATGCATCAGTCAGTGGACCCAGCATCCAGTGCAGAAGGGCCCTTGAGCCTGAAGGTTTGCCCTGCCCTGAAAGCTAGTCAGTGTTTCTCAGGGCTGAGTGGTGCCTTTGTCCCTCCCTTATCTGAGTGCTGGCTGCACCTGCTTTGGATGCAGGACCCTGAGAGAGTATGTGGTGTGATGGTGTAACTTTGGGGTATAAGAAAAATAAGATAATTTTTTTATTTGTTTCTCAGAACAATCTTATCACATTAGTAGAACAGGTTTAACATTCCCTTCTTTTACAGAAGGGGAAATGCAAACTGAGAACCTTCCCCAAGGTCACACAAGGAGTTAGCCACTGAGCTGGAATGAAAACCCAGCCACTTATTAACTCTTGACCCCAGACTGCTGACTAAATTTGCAGGCTGTGGGTGAGGCCCTAGAGATGGTCAAATTGCTCCAGAGCAGTGAGGGCTGACCACAGGGTGGGGCTGGCGAGTTGATGGCTAGGTATTTTTCTAGCATAAGCTCAGAAAAGAATAACCATTTAATTGTGCACCCTCCCTCCAATAAAAACAATATTTTAAAAGTATAGGAGAAGAATTCTATCTTTAGAGTTACTAACAATTATACCATCTAATTTCCCAATAAATATCTTGAAGATTTGATTTCTTTGTCATCTTGACCAAGTATTTGTGAGTTGTGGAGCATTGTGATAGCCCTGTGACCTAGTGTCCTCGGTGCTGATTATCAGAGTGCTTTCTTGGTGTAAGCATGAACTCTAATTCTGGCAAAACAAACCAGCTGGAAGGACAGAAACCATTAACAAATAAGAAAGCAAGGGCAGAGTAAAGAAACCATAAACTCAAAACAGAATTCCGCTTCCTCACATCCAACTCCTTCCTATGATGAGAAAGCAGGCCTAACATGTTGTGAGTGCCATTCTGCTCCCGGGACTTTGCGGACCTGTCTGTCTGACGCTGGGCACCTTCAGGCCCCTCACACTCCTCCTCGTTTGCAGAGTTAGACGGCTCCCTCAAAGTCAATCATGAGCAAAACATGGACTATTACATTCACTGAACAACCCGTCTTTTTTTTTTCTTGGAACTTATTCATTTTTTAAATGTTAATCATTTTATTGGCGGTTCTTACAGCGCCTTTAACAATCCATACATCAATGGTATCAAGTCCATTTGTACATGTTACCATCAATATTTCCAAAACATTTTCTTTCTACCTGAGCCCTTGATATCAGCTCCTTTTTTCCCTTCCCTCCCCCACCCTTCCTCCTTTCTGAACCCTTAGTAATTTATAATTTTTTAAATCTTCTTATTTTACTCCATCCGCTGTCTCCCTTTACCCTCAGTTCTGTTGTCCGTCCCCCTTCTCCCCACATCTTTCCCCTGCCCTCCTGGTATCGCTGCTCCCAATAATGTTCCTGAGGGGGTTATCTTTCATGGATTCTGTGTGGCAAGGGTTCTTCTCTGTACCAATATACATGCTCCAGTCTAGCCAGATTTGTAAGATAGAATTGGGGTCATGATGGGGAGGGGGACAGGGGAAGCGTTAAAGAATTAGAGGAATGTTGTGAGCTTCAAGGGTGCTATTCTGCACCCTGACTGGTTCATCCCTTCCTGGTGACCCTTCTGTAAAGGGTATGAGACCAATCATTCTCAAAACCTACTTCTTTAATGCCATGTAACACCTACTCCAGTGCTTGGGGCGTTTGTGGCTCAGTGTTAGAATTCTTCCTTTCTTTGGGATGACCCAACTTCAGTCTCTGCCCAATGCACCTTCTGTGTAGCCAACATCGTGTGCAGTAGAAGCTTGCTAAACAGGTTTCCATGGAACTTCCAACTGAGATGAGAAAGAAAGGCCTGACAACCTACTTTTAAAAACCAACCAAGGAAAAGTTTTTGAATCACAGTTGTCCGATCTGAAACCAATCCCAGGGATGATGCCAAAGTGCTTTGTTCTCGTGCACATGGTCACACCCGCCAGGGACTAACTTGCCAGTAGCTAACAAAGCAGGGTCCTTCAGAGCTTTGGCCTTGGTATTCCTTCCACCACTGTGACCGTGAATCCAGTTTCTGGAGTTTGGCCAAGGCGTCTCTAGACATACAATTTAGAGAATGCCTCCCCTTTTTTGTTTCAAGGCTCTTTGTCAGCTGCAAAATTAAGGTTGTCCAGGAAAAAATGGAGACTTTTCCTGCAGGGTACTCTGTCCTTCCCCTGCAGCCCACTCACACATGCCCCTCTCCTTGGGCCATGTCCGCCCTTGCCCCTTACAGCCAGCCATCACCTGGGCTGCTGGCACCGGCTGTTCCAGCGAGGGTTCTCTCGGCTCCTGCGGCTCACTCCCGGCATCTGAGAATGACAAAGACGAAGCCCCTGCCTGCTTCTATAGTGCGGGACAGCCTCAGGACCGCCCTGCCGGCTCTGTGCAGGAGCTGTGCGCTGCGAGATGGCAGCTGGCTCCAGTTTCACTCCTTCCTGAGCTGATCCAGGCCCTGCTCCAGTGAGTGCTCACTACCTGCCAGCAAGGGCCACCGCAGGAGGTGCACTGAGGGCAAGGTTGTATTGCCTGAGGAATTCGATGGGGCAGAAATACTGGGGAGCAGAGCCCGTGTTGTTCATTCCTTCAGTGGGTCTATGGTGCTTTTGGGTAGCCTGGAGAGACAGGCCTGGGCTGCCCGTGGGAAGGCTATTCACAGGTAGAGACAAAACCACCTCCCCTACTGCACCCCTTTGGAAAATGAATCACCAAGCATCAAGTTCATGAAGCAGTCATCCATCCATCTGTTTCAGGCAGCTCTGAGTGGTTTTAACACTGAGAGCTCCCGGGCACTTTACATGAGGCGTCTCTGTCGTCATCTTGCACAAGCTGCGACTGAGTCTGGGTCTCCTATCTGGCCTGCCTGCAGCTGTGGGTCTGATCTTTCTCCTCAAAGCACTGCTTTTCTTCACCGATTTGGACTGCAAAGAGAGGGGCACCACCAGACACTACTGGGGAGTCATTTTATTCATTTCTTTCTGGTAAATTAAGCACCAAATGAAATGCCTTCAGCCCCAGATGGCATGTAGCCGGTTGTCTGTAACACAGTGACCTGGTCTTATTGTTTGTATGGGGTTTTGTTTTGTTTTGTTTTTTTTGGTAATTCTTAGATGCATTAAGGAAGCCACCTCCATCCACCTTCCCACTCCACCTGCCTCTGGAAAAGTCCAAAAAGCACACATTTGCTCAAGGCCATGTAAACTTACGTTAGTACCGCCTCAGCCTTTGCAAAGCATCAAGTCAGTTCCAAAGCAGGGTGTTGACCACAGATGTGTCCAAGTAGAATCTTGGGTCCCACTACAGTTTTCAGTGGGAGCCGTAAGGTCAGAGATTTCAGTGCACCCAGATGTGCCTTGGAAGAAAGGCTTGGCGACATAGTGCCAAAAACGTCAATCTTGAAACCCCTGTGCAGCACAGTTCCCTGACTCGCATTTGTACCGGTGCCTTCCCTGTGGCCTTTTTACACAGCACCCTTCCCTGCAGAGCCCATTCTGTATGATCCAGGATTATAGTACAGGTGTCCAAGAGGTCCTCTCGAGAGACCAGTCTCCTCTGGTTGGAATGCAAAGGGAAGCAAGGACGGTGCCTCTCCCCCTCTGTCCAAGAGTAATTGACCAGGAATGGTCACGCCTCCCTGCAATGATGCCCTCTCAGGGCACCTGCTGTTTTGTTCATGATCTTTGGATCCATGGTTTAATCGGCAGGAGAAGCCTCAAACTTCCATCTTGACCTTGTTTCCTGGTCCTTCCAGTAATACCAACACAAATGCCGCGAGTCAGTGGCTTTACAAGGCTCCTAGTTTATTTTCATAGAGTTCTAGAGGTCCATAGTCCACACCAGGGTCTAGACTGTGTTGGCTCATTCTTTAGGTCTCTCTCTGAGTTTGGGCATCTGCCATAAATCACAGATGCTCCTATGTTTGTAGAGGGGGCCCCAAATGCAATCTCTCTTCCTCTGGGTGTGTCTCTGGGTCAGGTCCCTATAGAACTCAGACGTGATTAGGTTTAAAATCCACCTGTGTTAGGGTACACTGGAAAAACAAATTCATAAATATGCATATGTATATAAGGGAGGGGGGGTATAGACAAGAGAAATGGAGCATTGAGAAAGCATCCCAGTGCAGTCCAAGCCCACAAGCCTGATATTAGCCAATATGTCTGATATCAATCTATAAAGTCTTCTTCAGATTCACGAGGCACATGCAATGACACCAGAGCAATCACTGGCCAGTGGGTACAGAGTCTTGTAAATCCAGCAGCAGTAAAAGCATCTCCGAGTGCTGGCAGGGCTTTCCTCATGGCTGCTCCAGTTTCCAGGGCTCAGGATCTATCAGCATGCTGCCGTGTGTCTCAACAGCTGCAATGTCTCCTAGAGAGTCAGCCTTGTGTCTTGTCAGTAGAGCGTCTCCAAGGGACTGAGGAATGAGTCTCTCACCTCCAAGGGGGAAATACAGCCGCATTTCCCAGAATTCTCAGGAGAAAACCATGCCCACATAGAGATCTCACTGGCTGTCTCCAAATTGACCGGCTAGACTCCACCCTTACACTCTTAATCCTCAAATTGACACCAGATTAGGTGACTGCCACACCCACCTTAAGCTGGCATGACCCCCACTAATCATCTGATCATATTACAGTAGATTGCAATATGGGAGGTAATTGCATTGTATTATGTAAGTATTACAGAAGGTAATCTGCTATACCCAGTTCCAACTGATTTAATCACATGTAATTATTCCATAAGAGCTACTAGACTAGTGTTTGGCAAGCACATAACTTGGAATGATAGCCTACCCAAATGAACATAAAATTAGCCCTCATTGCCCACCCTGTTACACCCGACACAGTGGTGAGTGAGCTGCTCTTTACCAGGACATTGCCAGCCAGCCCCTGAGCTCTGGAATATTTCTGTGATGCCCATCACAGGGTGGGACCCTCTTCACCTTTGCCTTGAACAGCAGCTGATGGTAAGCTCCTGACCAAAGGCCCATCGGAGTATCATGCTCCTCACCCCAACCCCACTTTCGTGGGAGGATAAGACTCTTATGTCAAGTTCATCAAACCCATGATGAAGAGGTTGTATAAAAATTACATTGACATCAGAAGACCCCAAACAAACAAATATATTGATGCAAATGATGGGGGTTGGAAAGGAGACTCAGAGCCCATCTACAGACTAGGTATAGCGTAGTACCAAGGAAACCCGCAGCATTCCTCTAGTTAGGTAATGCATATCCTCCCTCCCCCATTACTATAACCCCAGTTTTACCTGGGAGGTGAATCCCAATGATTGATGTATAACACTGCACCATCACAACCCCCAGCCTAGGGAAATGAACAACAGATACATGGGCAAAGAGAGATAGCGGGCAGTGTAAGATATGAAAATAATAGTGTATAATTTATCAGGGGTCCATGAGGGTGGGAGGGTGGGGATGGAAGAAAAAAAGAGCTAATACCAAGGACTCAAGCAGAAAATAAATGTTGTTTGTTTGTTTGTTTGTTTAGGCATCACTGCCCTCTGGTGGGAGTGGGAGGCCCAGAGAAAATAAGTGTTTTGAAAATGATGTTGGCAACATATGTACAAATCTGTTTTATACAGTTAATGTATGGATTGTTATCAGAGCTGTTAGAGTCTCCAATAAAATGATTTATTAATTTAAGACAGACAAAATTTCATCGACATTCGACTTTGGATGTCAGGCCCAGAAACTTGTGATTGACCATCTCAGGTGTAGCTATTAGTCTTCTGCTGTCTAAAGTAAAAACAGTGAACAAAAAATACGCACAGAACCATAGACCAGAGGACTAATAGAGTCCTCAGACCCAGCCTCTACAGCACTGAGCTATATTGTACCTGGCCCCACTGCTGACTCCTCTGTGAGTTGTGAGCCCTAGGTAGAGTGGGTATAGATGCGGAGCAAAATTTTTAATGATACAAACAAATGTGCCCACTCTTCAGATGGAGATGGTAGAATCTCCAAGGAGATGTCCTTAGGCACACACCTTCGAGCTTGGAGCTGAACTCACCCCCTGGCCTCTACTTTCAGCAAACCAAGAGCCCTATGAAGCAGACAGCAGCACTGGAGAGGCATGCACTCTCCTGCACATCTATCCTAACAGCGTACGAGATCAGAGGAGCAGCCTCTGCCCAGGGACCAAGGTCACCCAGAGCACCAGAAAGGATGTGGTGGTGCCCCAGGGAGGAAGGGAGAAGAGGACTTGTCATTGTGGGGATTGCAGACCAGGTCAGAAAACAAAATGCATATGGATTGTTAAATGGAAACCAATTTACTCTGTAAACTTTCACCCAAATTCGTGTGTGTGTATGTGTGTGTGTGTTGTGTAAATATAAAGTTAACTGCAGTTTAGTAAAGGCAGCATTTTGGTCTGTTCCTTTGTGACAGCTTTCTTTCTTTCTTTTAATGAAATTAGCTTGGCCTTTCTTTTTATTGTATTTTTTTCCAAACCATTTTATGAGCTAATGCAGACACTGTACTATTCCACAGTTCCATGACATGAAGCTGTGTTGTACAATGGCTACCACAATGTTTCAAAACATTCTCTTCCTTCTTGAACTCCTTGATATTCAGGAAGGTTCAGCTCCCCTTTATGTGACAGCTTTCTACTTCATTTAACAGTCTAGTTTTTTCTCTTAACTTCCCAGATGGAGCTGATAACAGAAAGCCCAAGAAAAACTCTGTTGACACCTTGAGTTGTGAATAATCTGTTTCCAGCCTCTCCGTTGTCCATTTCTAAGCACAGTAGAAAAAGCCGGGGGCTTTTCTGTTGGGGTAGGCTATAGCAAGGAGAATCAATGAAGGGACATCCTTACCCAAAGTGACTGCATTTGCTTCAAGAACTAGTAGAAATCAACTTTACAGTCTACAAATCTCCAGCCCTTCCCTAAGCTGAAAGGAGGTCATGTTCAAAGGTTTCTTATTTCAAAAACTGACAGATGGATGGTCCCATGAGGTCCTTTCGGGGACACTGACTAAATGGCAGAAAGAGCCAGTGCTAACCCAGAGGAGAACCTGGCAGTGCTGGAAAATAGGCCACCGTGGGGACAGAGCACCGCAGAGGCTCTGAACCCCAAAGATAGTTGCTCGCTTGAAGACTGGGGGTTTGGGCATGTTCAGAAGTGCTTCTGCATAAAGACAAAGATCTCCTTCAAAAAAAAAAAAAAACACCCAGCCACTAGGCACCCTGTACAACACAGTTCTTCCCTGACACATGGGGTCACCAAGATTGGCATCAGAGTGACAGAAAGTGGCCACACACCAATTGAAACTTAAGATCTAAGTGGTGGTTGGCTGAAGGTAGGCAGTGCAAAGAAGGTTCTAGAAATCTCAGGAGTTTTGTAGCTTGTTTGTAGCTTGTAGTTTGTAGCTTGTTTCTTTGTATGGTTTGGAGGCAGGGTCAACACCCACCCACCTCTATAAGGGTACATAGATTTAAACAGACCTTTTGCATGCATTTTACTATTGCCAATTCCTAGCTCAGTCTGGCCATTTAGTAGTTATCTAGTAAGGCTATGAAGTGAGGCTGCTGTCCCCTATTGCTCTGTGACAGTGGTCGTGCGCATCCGGTGGTAAGAGTCTCCCTGTCCATGCGGGAGAGGTGCTTGGATTAGGTTCCCAGCCAGAGTACTTCATGGGCAGCTGCCACCCATCCCTCAGTGGGAGCTGATGGTTCATGGTGCTGAACAGATTCCAGCTCCCAGACAAGGAAGACAGCCTGGCAGTTGACTCTGAAAAACCTGCAATTGATTTCATCTGTCTGTGACCAGGCCAGGCAATAGCCAAGGGCCACACAGTGTGTCATTCTAACAAGAACATTTCCAAATGAGACACTTCCCACCAAGTGCAAACCTGAGACAGAATGCTATTTCTGCAGTTCCTCGGAATTCACCCAAGTCTATCATACAGGCAGAGGTCACAACTTTTCAACTGTTTTCCCTCTCACCCACTCTCCTTCAATTCTTTGTGCTCCATTTCAGATCAGAGATTAGGGAACTACAGTAATCACATCCTTCCAAAGAGTCCTGGCAGCATAGTTGTTATGCATTGGGCTGCTAAACACAAGATCAAGACCAGTTCAAGACCACCAGCTGCACCAGGAGCCTGATGCAGCTTTCTCTGCCTGTAAAGAGTGATAGTTCAGGAAACCCACAGTGCTTTCTACCCTGCCATATAGTGTTTCTCTGAGTTGGAAACAACACCCTGACAGCGAGTTAAGTTGAATAATCATACATACATGCAGCCGAACATACAGCTATTCACCCATTGTCCTGGATTAATTGTAATTCATACCAGAGGGGGCAAGGTTATGTGTGGATTATAGTATAACACAAGGAAGCAGATTCCTTCCATTTCATTACCTATGGGCTATGGGTGGACCATGAGCCAGATTATTAGGAAAAAGTTGAGTTGCCCTCATTAGCGCATCTTTTCCCTTTGAGAGAGAAGCAAGTATTGGGAACACAAGGAGGAAGGACTTTGGAAGTCACGGCTTCCTAGGGGTTTCCTAAAATCCAGAGTGAGATAATAGCAAAATCTCTCCCTGAAGGGGGGAGACTGGAGATTGGAGCCAAGGCCTATACAAGCTTTAAATTATTCTGTAATGTAAATTGTTTCCATTGCACTGCTGACTTTCACCAAGATTTGCATTTTAAAACTCACCTCTTGGAATAAAAGTTTTTTTTCCCATCCTTATTCAGAGGTGAAGTAGTTTTAGTTTTTGTGTCTAGTTTTTTATTTAGCACTTCTCTCTCAGTCTGTCTCTGTCTCTCTGTCTCTCACTTTCTCTGTCTTCAAATTCTGTTTTCCTTCTTTTATCTAGCAACTCTTTTTTTTTACTCTCCCTTTTTTTATTGTCTCTAACAATGTACTATACTAGATTTTGTATACAGAAAAACATGCAAAAACAATAGTAAGAAATGAAAGCAAAAACATACCAAAAAAATCTAACAACAATAATAAAGCAGAGGCAACCCTTAACAGAAAAGGAAGTAGAAAATATCTAAAAACCTGGACCAAATATAAAATGGGTAAAAAGAGAAATCAAATGACAAGTTGTTAAATCATTGCATTTTCAATCATTCACTTTGCAATGTCCTCTGCAAGGCTCTTCATATTCCTCATCCTTGGTCAGAGGGAATTCACCCTTGCATTCCCTCCACCCCACCCTCTTTCCACCCCTCCAGCAGCTCTAATCTAACCACTGAGCTGAAGGGGCTCAACCATCTTGATCTCCCCACATTCCCAGCTCCCCTCTCCACTAGTAAACCCACTCCAGCCCATCTGGATTTGTGGGGTAGAGTTGGGACCATGATGGTTGGGGGAAGAAGGCTTCAGGAACTAGAGGAAATTTGTATGCATCATCACTGCACGGCTGCCCCTTGACTGGTCTGTCTCCTCCCCGTGACTCCCGTGTAAAGGGGTGACCAATTACCCACCAGTGGGCCTTAGGCCCCCATCCTGTTCTCCCCCTCATTCATAATGATGAGATTCTTGTTCTTTGATGCTCAATACCTACTCCCTTTGGCCCCTCTTGATCACACATGCTGGTGTGCTTCTTCCATGTGGACTTTGCTATTTCTGTGCTGAATGGTGACTTGGTTATTTCCAAGTCTTTGAGAGTCCAGACATTCAATCATTTGGTAGCTGGGCACCATCGTTTCTCCTACTCTGTTTGTCTCTGAATCCATTTGTCTTCAGCGATATCGGGAGTCAATTGGTCCATTGATTTTAGTTTTTGTTCTTTGATGCCTGATGCCAGATTGTTTCAGCACCTCATGATCGCACAGGCAAATGAGCTTCTTATGTGGCTACATATATGGTCTACACATGTCCTCAATGAGCACAGTGATATGTGTGTTTTGCCTAGACCTTCCACCACCGTGTGGCCATGCTGGCTGTTTTGTTACTTCTGTGTGGGTGTGGTCTCTTCCCAAGTAAATGGTCTATTGTTTATCTTCAGGCTTTTAAGACCCCAGACGATACATCCTATGATGGCTGAGCACCATCAGCTTTCTTCACCACATTTGCTTGTGCACCATTTTACTTCAGTGATCACGTTGGGCCAGTGAGCCTCGAGGAATACCAGATTCATATAACAAAGTATTCTTGCATTGAGGGAGCACCAGGGTGAGGGCCCAAAGTCCACTTTGCTACTATAGTACTTGGCCTATAGATATGTTCTTAAATTTATTCCTACCTTGTACTAGATAGTTGTATGTATGTATGTATGGACATACCTGTGTTTAGACCTCTGTAAGTGCTCTTTGCCCTCTACCTCTTCCCTCTATTTCCTTCCATCTCCCTCCTGTCCCACCATCATGTTCCACCTTCATTGGCGTTTCAGTGCTTCCTCATAGATTCATTGTCCTTGCTTACTCCCAACCAGGCCTTCCACACCTTTCCATCAATTCCAGACCACTTGTTGCTCCCCCACCCCCATCCATGTGTTTGTCCACACCCTCTTCTCCAACGCTCCCTTGTGTCCCCAGGAATCACTGTTTGCCCAGTCCTTTCTGTGGTGCATTGGGTCTCCAGAGGGATGTATTCCTCTCAGCATCATGTGTCGGTGTGGAGCTTGAACCAGCTCTCTTCCTCTTCCTCCCTTCTTGTCTTAGTCCCTGTGGGTGTGGGATGCTGGCCACTCCCCCAGCCTGTTCTCTGCCACGCCCACTTCTAGGAAAGGAGTCCATCTGACTCTGGTTACCTCTGGCTCTGCAGCTCTCTCTCTTCTTGCATACTTCCATGCGTCTACGGTGTCATCATGATTGGGTGCTTTGTGGTAGAAACTGGTCATCCACTCTTGTTTCTGTGGCGACAAGACAAGTACTCCCCCCCCCCCCCCGGGTAGAATAATGCCCCGCTCCCTCTGTTATCCTTCCACTTTTGAACTCCCTTTTATCTTCCTATGCCCTCCACCCCCTCATCCTTCTCCCATTACTGTATTGCTCCCAACATGTACCTCCCTGGGTTTGGCCCTCCCTCCTCTCCTTACCCTATCTCTTGGGCCAGCTAATACGGTATATAGGAGTCTTCTCTTTTATACTCACCATACTGTTTCTACTTACCTCAGGCAGCTCATGTAGTACTTCTCCTTTTGTGGTAGACTGGCTTTTTTTTTCCTCCCCACTCACCTGACTGACTGGCTTTTTTTTTTTTTTTGACAAGATGGCAACTGTGTGACACGCACCAGAGACAACCAGAGCAGGATCAGCCCGGAGAAAGTGTCTGAAGGAGAATTTCTGTGCTACCAGATCACGGGAGGGTCATTGTAAGTTAGGTGGGAACAGATTCACTGAGTTCTGAGGGGTTGAGGGTTTTTGGCTTGCCACAGTGAAGACCGGCCAGGAATTAACCCGCCATTGTAACGGTCGCTGCCAGGAAGATTTGGACGGGCGCAGGGCGCTGTCTCGTCTTGGTTAGAACAGTGGCTTAGTCGGAACCACAGGTTGTTCAGATCTGTGGCTGGGTTGGATTTGTGGCTAAGATATAACTGCGGTCTAGTTGGATCCGCGGTTTAGTCGGGTGTGTGGCCTGATCGGTCCGCGGCTTGGTCGGAACCACAGCTCTCACAGAGTGGCAGCCTGCCACCAGTGCAGGGCCGAGATTGAGCCCTTACAGCCTGAGCTCTTCATTCACCCTCTCTAGGAGCCTGTGTTCACAGGGGTCTGTAGGGGAACAAGCGTTCATTTAGTCGGATTCAGGGCCATAATCTAACTTCTGTGACCCTGGCAGCTGAGAACCTGGGTTGCCTGTGCTGTGTGCCTGGGAGTCTGGCACTGGGGAGTCTGCTGCACTGTGCAGTATAGAAGTCTGTGGTTGGGAGTGTAAAGCAATAAAACACAGGTACCCTGTGATCCAATGCTAATCATTCTGAAACTACACAAGAGCTTTTGGTAACTGAGGAACATGGCACCACCCTCTTCAAAAATAGCACGTAAACACCAGAATATAACATCAATGCTGATAAGTAAACAAGAAGACAAACCACAGCAACAGATCTCATTACACTCATAGAAGAATCTGTTATGGTTCTGCCACAAAAAGGAATTCTTAGAAGATTGATAGGCGAAATAAAAGAGATGAAGGAAGCTACACAGACAAAGGATGCAACGATAGAGGGGATGAAGGCCACAATAGAGGGAATGAGGATCAAACACCAGAGGGAAATGCAGGAGTTAACAGGGGAAATAGCAGAAGCTGCACGCAGGGTTGCTGATCTCGTGAACAGATTAGGTGAGGCTGAGACTCGTATCAGTGATCTTGAAGACCACCAGGTTGACTTCAATAAACGTGAAAAACAATCAAATAAGATAATAAAAGAGATAGAGAAAAACCTGAGATCAATGAGCAATGCTATGAAAAGAAACAACATCCGAATCATTGGTTTATCAAAACAAGATATGGTGAAGAAATCAACAATTGATTTGACTAGGCAATTTCTGAAAGAAAATTTCCCCAACTTAATGAATGAGAATCAGCCTTTCATACAAGAAGCAGAGAGGACACCGGGTAGACTAGACCCCAGGAAGAACTCACCAAGGCATATAATAGCTAAACTATCCAACTTCGAGGAGAAAGCGAAGATCCTGAAAGCAGCAAGAGAAAAGAGGATGGTCCCTTATAAGGGCTCTCAGGTAAGAATATGTGCAGACCTATCAACAGAAACCATGAAGAGTAGAAGAGAGTGGACCAATACCTTCCAGAAGTTGAAGGAAAACAACGCCTCCCCTAGAATTCTTTACCTTGCAAAGCTATCTATCAAGATATATGGGGAAATAAGGATCTTCCAAAATAAGGAAAAACTCAAAGAATATTCCATGAGACACCCAACTCTGAGGAAAATCCTTGCTGACTCACTATGGCCAGAAGACCAACACCCACCAAGCACAAACAGGAGAACATTCTATACTCCGACCTCATCCAAGAGCCAACAGACTAACCCCAATCACCAAGAACATACGACCACAAGTAGAAAACATAACACTAAAGAAGACCCCTATGAAAACACAACAGAGCTATGGAAAGGGGAATAAGAAAAACACACACACACCAAAAAACACAAAAGGCCAGCAATGAACCCACAGATTAGAGTCATAGCTCTAAATGTCAATGGTCTGAACTCCATCATTAAAATTAAAAGATTGGCTGACTGGCTTGGAAAACAATGCTTCAATCTGTTGCCTGCAGAAAACACACCTTAAGCTTGCAGACAAGAATAAACTAAGATTAAAAGTCTGGAGGAGGATTTATCAGACTAATGGTGAATCAAAAAAAGGAGAGGTCACAATTCTAATCTCAGATACAACAGACCTCAAGGGTCAGGCCATAAAAAGAGACAAGGAGGGACACTTTATAATGCTCAAGGGTACGCTTCACCAGGAACCAGTGAGCATAATAAATATATACAAACCAAATGAGACTCGGGAAATTTGTCAAACAATCTAATCAGAACATGAGAAAAGATGTTATAGACTCAACAATTATAGTAGGAGACTTTAACACACCACTACCAGAGAAAGACAGATCTTTGGGAAAGAAGCTCAGCAAAGAGGTTATTGAACTAAATGCCACAATAAAACAATAAGATAGACATATTTAGGGCCTTCCATCCAAATGAAAAAAGATACACATTTTCTCAAGTCCACATGGCACATTTTCAGAAATTGACCACACGCTAGGACACAAGTCAAGCATAAGTAAATTCAATGATATAAGATCATACAGATGTCCTTCTCAGACCACCATGCCATAAAGCTGGAGATTAATAAAAGGACTAGTAGTAAAACAAGGACAAACAGATGGAGGATGAATAACAAACTTCTGCGGCATGAATGGGTAATGACCCAGATTAGAAGGGAGATCAAAACATTTCTAGAAATTAATGAGAATGAAAATACTTTGTATTAAAACCTCTGGTTTTAATTGTGAAGGCAATTATCAGAGGTAGCCTAATTGCAATAGGAGCATATATGAAAAAAGAAGAGAGTCTTATAGCAGACATGCGCTCACAAAAACTCCAACAACTAGAACAGTGCCAGCAGAATAATCCCTCCAACAGTAAAAGGAAAGAAATAATAAAAATTAGAGCAGAGTTGAACCACTGGGAAGACAAAAAAAATGTGAAAGATTAATGCAGCAAAAAGTTGGTTCTTTGAAAGGATCAATAAAATCGACAGGCCACTGGCAAACCTGACCAAAGAAAGGAAAGAACAAGCAACAATAGACAGGATGAGGAATGAAATGGGGGAAATCACAACAGACCCTAATGAAATTAAAAGGATTATCACAAAGTACTATGAAAATCTCTACTCCAACAAGCTCAACAATCTGGAAGACATGGATAAATACCTGAAAAAAAAATCTTTCCCTAGACTGTCCTGGATAGAAGTAAAGGAACTAAACAAACCCATAACAAGAGAAGAGATAGATATGGTTATCAAGCATATACCAACAAAAATGCTTCTGGACCTGATGACTTCACTGGGGGATTCTATAAGGCTTTCAGGGAGGAGTTGGCACCAATCCTACACAAAGTTTTCCAGAGTGTAGAGAAGGATGGAAAACTCCCCAACTCATTTTATGAAGCCAGTATACTTTGATACCCAAACAGGGAAGGGATCCCACAGGAATAGAGAACGATAGACCAATGAACATAGATGCAAAAATCTTCAACAAGATATTGGCCAATAGAATACAAAAATATATAAAAAGCATTATCAACCAGGATCAGGTGGGATTCATCCCAGAGATGCAGGGATGGTTTAACATCCGTAAATCAATCAATATTATGCATTATATCGATAAAATGAAGTATAAGAATCATATGATGATATCTATAGGTGCAGAAAAAGCATTTGACAACATCCAGCACCCTTTCCTAATCAAGACACTTAAACAGATAGGAATAGAAGGACAGTTCCTCAAGTTAATACAAGTTATCTATGAGAAGCCATCAGCTAACATAATAGTCAATGGAGTAAAGACTAAATCTATTCCACTGAAGAAGGGGACGAGACAAGGATGCTCTTTATCCCCACTACTATTCAATACAGTACTGGAGGTCTTAGCAAATAGCATAAGACAATGGAAAGACATCCAAGGTATCCAAATGGGAGGGGAGGCGGTCAAATTATCATTATTCGCTGGTGACATGATCCTGTACATTGCAAATCCCAAGAGCTCCACAACCGGAGTACTAACAGCAATAGAAGAATATGGAAGAGTGGCAGGATACAAGATCAACAAACAGAAGTCGATTGCTCTGGGCTGTACACATCTGACAAGAACACAGAAGAGGAGATCAAGAAAGCAGTACCATTCACAATAGCCAAGAATAAATTGAAATACCTTGGGATATATCTAACCAAAAAAACAAAAGACCTATACAAGGGAAACTACAAAACCCTACTAAAGGAAACGAAAAGTGATCTCCACAAGTGGAGGAATATCCCATGCTCATGGATTGGTAGGCTCAACATAGTAAAGATGTCTATTCTATCCAGGACACTTTATAAGTTCAATGCTATCCCAATCCAAATACCAACGACCTTCAGAGAACTGGAAAAACTGACAACCAATTTCATATGGAGAGGGAAAAGGCCCAGAATTAGCAGGGATCTCCTCAAGGAAAAGAACACAGTCAGAGGGCTGGCTTTACCTGATTTCACACTTACTACAAAGCCACAGTTCTCAAAATAGCATGGTACTGCCATAATGACAGATCAGAACAATGGGAAAGAAAAGAAAACCCAGAAATAAAACCACTAGCATATAGACAACTGATTTTCAACAAGGGCCCCAAAAGCATCAAATGGGAGGGTGATGCCCTCTTCAACAAATGGTGCTGGAGACAATGGAAATCTACATGTAGAAAAATGAATCAGGATTTCTACCTCACCCCATGCACAAGAACAAACTAGGTGGATCACGGACCTGGAAGTAAAACCACAAACCATCAAAACCATTAGCGAGAGAATCAGGGAAGATCTAAGAACTTTGACCCAGGGAATACAGAGGCTAACTACATTAGGACAGGGTACAAATGCAGGGAAACCTGAAATTGACAAATGGGACTTACTAAGAATAAAATACATGTGTGCATCAAAGGACTTTACCAAGAGGGTAGCCAGGCAACCCACAGATTGGGAGAGGATTTTTAGCAATGATACAACAGACAAAGAGCTTATTACAAAAATCTACAATACCCTCGTTTCCTGCAAGAAGAGAAGAAGGGATAACCATTTAAAGAAATGGGAAAAAGAAATGAAAAGAACTTTCACTAGGGAGGAGGTCCATATGGCTAATAAACATATGAGAAAATGCTACCGCTCACTAGCCATCAGAGAAATGCAGATTAAGACAACCATGAGATATCATCTAACACCCTTGAGGCTAGCCCAGATCAGAAAACCAGAGTGCAACAAATGCTGGAGGAGATGTGGTGTCTACATTACTGGTGGTCGTGTAGATATGTACACCCACTATGGAAAGCAGTCTGGCAATACTTAATGAAAATGGAAGTTGAGCTACCCTATGATCCAGCTATCCCACTATTGGGCATATATCCAGAAGAGACAAGAAATAAAACACAGCCAGTAGTATGCACGCCAATGTTTATTGCAGCACAATTCACAATCACAAAGAGTTGGAAACAACCTAAATTTTCATCAGTAGATGAATGGATCAATAAACTCTGGCACATACACACAATGGAGTACTATGCCTCACTCAAAAGCTCTGACGAGCTCATGAAACACATCTCTTCGTAGGAAGAACTGGAGGGAATTATGCTGAGCAAAGCCAATCTATCTAGCAGCTCTTAAAAGAAAACCCTAAAAAGAGTTGAAATGATGAGGGCATTGTAAAATATGTTAAGGTTTACAACAGGGCTCTGAGTTTGATATTTTATTAAAGTATACCATTTGACAGGGTGGGGCTGGTCAGTCTGTCTTGGGCTGCTATTGACCACAAGATGGGCAGTCCAAAACCACCAGCTGTGCTGGGGGAACATTAAGGCTATGTGCCCCAGCACAGATGTAAGGGCTGGGAAGCTCCATCCATTGTCACCATGAGGAATGGATTTGAGAGCAGTGGGATCAGGCAGGATAATAGCTGGTCAATTATTTGGCTCATCTACCAGGTTGCAATTTGGTTGTGGAAGATCGGGGCTCCTGGACCAGGCTGAAAGAAGGGGAAGGGCTGGTGCACAGCAGGACTGTGAAGGACCTAGGGGAAAGTTTACAATGGAAGCAGGCTACTGGGGGCCATTCCTTGTGAGTCCCAGGAAGCAAAGGTGTGGAAAGGGGGAAGTAAGTCTAGGAGGAACCGGATGGTGTGTCTACACTGATTCCTGCAGGCTGCTTAGCAGCATGTTCGAGGAGCAAACTGGACTCCCAGGGAGCTTTACCAGCAGGAGCTGTATACCTTGGCGTCATTCCTGGGAGAGAAAAGTTCCCTCCCGTTTCCTATTTTTCAGCGGCCATGGCTCGGCTTATAGGAAGGGAAGGTACTTCTGGAAAGCAGCCACACAGCCACAGTCTCACAGCAGAGGACAGCCTGGCGCGTGGGCACTGGCTGAGCTGGAGGAAAAAGAGCAAGGCCTCCAAGGAGGCCTCTAAGGTTCAGGTCAGGATGCGGACAGTGAGCTTGGTTCAGAAAATGGCGGTGCTTCAAGCAGGAGGTGGTGGCTACCAGAATGCATGGAGAAAGTCTGCAGTAGAAAGATTCACCAGTGAACTTGCCAGGTATGCCCGCACCACCCTTTTGAGGAAGTGCAGGGGCGGCTCAGCAGTGGCAGCGGCAGAATTCTCAATTTTCATGTAGGTGGCAGGGGTTCAGTTCCCAACCAATGCTATCCTCACCTGGGCATTACCTGTGATGCTGGACAGGTTGCAGTCAGTCTTTGAGGCTTCCGGGGATGAGGAAAACAGGCCAGGCCATCACTTTCTGAAAAGCAGCCAGTGAAAGCCCTGCAGCTTATCACTCAGGGTGGAACTGGCACCCAGCAGTATTTTTCTCTGTTGCTCTTGGGTCACCACAAGGAAGAGCCAATTTAATGGCATATGCAGGGTCTCTGAGAGTCATAATCAGCTTGATGGCAGTGGTTGAGTGGGGTAGCTTCCTGACATGACCAGCAGCAGTGATTGGTGAAGAACTTCTGATCAAGGCACACTATATGGTCTTGGGTTCCCAAGACAAGTATGTATGATTTATTATTCACTAGTGGTAAAACAGTGGTTGTACTGATATTTGCATTTGGAGGGAAGAGGAGTTAGAAGCTACAAAATCTTTGATTCATTAAAAATGGATGGCGGTCAGAATAAAGAGGCAGTAAGCAGACTTGTCAGGTCCCTTGCAATTGCCAAGAGGAGCCCAACGTAGGCCAAAGCCAGGGTTCATCAGCTTGCAGACTCTTGGGAAGGGCAGGGGTGCCCCTGGACTCAAACATAGCTGGCATTGTGTGCAGTCATGCACTCATTGATGGTTTCCTGGCCCTCTGGCAGGAGCCTGACCTTCCTGCGGCAGGGCCTGCTATTGCTTCTGCAGCCCAGGTGGAGCTCACTGCCAAGGACGGACTCCTTGGTACCCATTGGAGCACTTTCAGGGTAAGGGCTACACTGACAGCACTCAGCAGAGGTGCAGAATTATTAAATGTAAAAAATGATAATGATCATAAGCAAGTCTCAAAATGCCATGTGGTTCAGGGTATATGGTGTCCTAGAGAAGGGACCTATGTAACTAAACTGGGGGATGAGGGTGTTGCTGGGCAAACACCCACAACTGTCCATGGAACCCAGCGGCTCAGAATAATGTCATAGCTCGACCCGGAACCCCTCCCCTCCCCCCACCCCCAGCTAGAAGAACAGTAAGGGGAAAAGCGAGTGATTCTGCAGTTCTGTATCTTCTCCCCTGCTGTGGGCGCTGTGGCGCAATGCTGCCCATTGAACTGCTTCCCAAAAGAGCTCACTTCAAGCTCTAAATGCCTTACTCCCTCCCTCTCCAGGGCACCCTGCTCCTGAACCCTGTGGGATTTCCTTAACATCGTTCCCCTGCCCACACCCACCAAAGAGTATAGTATAGATTTAGATTTTAATCAGTGTGATTGGATGTATTGAATGGTTATATAAATTTAGCTCCAGATAGAAAACATGATGGAGCTGCAAGTGTCTTGTCTCCGCTGAGACCTTTTGGAGGCCTGGCCCCCAACCCCAGACAGGGCTGCCATCCTTGGGCGAAGGCCCCTTGAGTCCATTGCAGGCAGTGTGGCGGTGACCGAGATCTTGGGATAGAGAAATGTCAGACAGGGAAAGATCTCGGGATTCTTGGATCGATGGGGCCTCATGAGATCCTCTTCTCTTTGGGTTTGGATGACTAGATGAGGGAAGGGTGGAGTTCTAGAAAAGATCCTCCCCACCACTGCCCACTTGAGGCCTTCCTATGGGTTAGGAAGGGCCCTGGGAGGTAGAGTGGGCTGAGTGCTGGACTGTTAGCTAACAAGTCCGAATCACACTCACTAACTGGTCTGAGGGAGAAAGATGGCCCCGTCTGCCTCCATAGAGAAGTGCCCCCGGGCAGTTCTCCTCTGATTGGGAGCGTTGCCAGGAGCCCTGGTGGTGTAGCGGGTTAGGGTTTGGGTTGCCAACCACAAGACCAGCAGTTCCAACCTACCGAATGCTTCTCAGAAGAAAGGTGAGGCTTCCTCCTGCCTTGCAGATGCCCACTGTCGAAAGGGTCAGTTCCACACTGTTCTGCAGGGTGGCTGAGTCAGAATTGGCTTGATGGCAGTGAGTTTTAGAATGCCGTGAGTTGGACTCCTCCCAAAGCAGTGGGTTTAGTTTGTTGTTGCTCTAGGGTGGGTTGAGCAGAGTCCAGGCGGGCCCTTCTTAGTGTCAGAAACCGGAGCGCCCATTTTCGTAAGCACGCAATGTGATGCTGTGGTGTGCAGAGGAAGGCTCCTTTCAATGCGTTTATGGCCAGGGCTGTTGCTCTGCGGCCAGGTTCTCGAGGTGGAATGAGAAGAGCCATTTTTGGCTAGAGAGGTGGTCAGCAGAGCAGGAGGCCCTAACAGTTGTAGGGCACAGAGCCAGATGAGGGATAAGGTGAGTCCAGAGTGCCCGGGTACATGCCACCTGTGAGGGCAAGCAGATGCTAGCTGAGCTATACCTGAAGGACCATTGAAAAGAAAGGGAAGACTCTTCCCAGAAGAGGGAGTCTCATCATTGATAAAGTCCCAGAGCAAATGGTAAGGACCACTGGGAACACAGAGGTTCAGTCTGTGGAACATGCAGAGGGTGGAGAGGGCATGGCACTGGGGGTGGCAGTCAGGGCCAGAGAGACCCACTGGGCACAGGGTCTGAGGTCACTGGGCCTAGAATGCCTGGAGCAGTGGCAGCAGCTCCCTGTTGAAAGCCACCGACTGGAGCCTGGCCACCGGAGGGGTTAATGTCTCTTCTACCGTTCTCTCAGCGTGAGCACATCACACCACCTCTTTAGATGAATGCTCTCACCTGCTATGAATTTAATTGAGTGCCACCCCCCCACCCCCAGCCAGTAAAAAAAAAGATCTGGTCCCTGTGACTGTGGCCTCCTTTAGAAGTAAGAGCCGTGTTGATGTAATCAGTTAACAAGAGGTCACTCACGTGGACACAGTCAGGGGTGTGGTTGAGCGAAAGGCTGGGAAGCAAAGGAAAATCCTTTGTACCGCAGGTCAACTCTGGCACCCATGGGTCTCCCTGGGTTGGCGTCATCTCAGCTGTTGCTGATTGTACACAAGAGAAAGATGGGTCCCTGCCCCAGCCAAGTGCCGCCGTCAAAGGGAGCCGACACAGCTTAGAGAAGGGGGCTGTGGTGTGCCGCTGCACATGTGCATCTACTCCCAGCCCCGTGGCACGCATGCATGCACAAGTCCTGTGCCAGCCCTGAGCCCACTGTGACCCAGACAATGCTCACTGACTGATGACCTCAAGTCTCTGTTTGCCTGCATATCACCAGATCTTTCTTTTGAAAAGCCTGACCGTGTCTGGACATTGTGCAGAAACCCATTCAGATCACCGCAGCAAGCAAGCTTCTGCTGACAGGCAGCTGGTGGCAGTGCAGAGTCAAAGCCAGGAACCAGACACAACCCTGAATCCTGGTTTTCTCTCATCATCGTTCTTTCTTCCTTTTTACTTTTTTCACCCACGTGAAAGCAGGCTTTAAAATAGTAAAGCAGGAAAGGAGCTATTGCTCGGGGTAGCAAAGGTTTCTGTGGAGCGCTGGTAGGTGCTGAAGTCTGCTTTGATCCAGTTACCCTTCCTGTGCCCTACAAAGGAAACCCTGCATTACCCTGCACCATCCTCACCACGCTTCCCCACCTGAGCCCCTGAGGCAGCCACTGGGTCAGTCCATCTCTTTGAGGGACTTCTTTTACACCACCCTTCCATGTTACCAAACATAATGTCCTTTGACGGGGACTGGCCTCTCCAGACAACATGTCCAAAGTATGTGAGACAAAGTCTCAGGAACACTCTGACTGCCCTTCCTCCAAGACAGAACAGTTTGTTCTTTTAGGGAGAGACCCATGGTCCTTTCAACATTCTTCTCCAGCACCACAATTCAAGTGCACTGATTCTTCTCCAGGCTTCCCTGCACCTACAGAACTGTAGGCCTAAGAGACTACCCAGATTCTGCACATGCTCAGTCCAAATCTTAGTTTCACTTGTTCAACTACCACCTCCAGCCCGCCCTTTCATGCCCACAGAGCTGCTGTCTCTGTCTTTGTCACTCTCCGAGTTCCTTTGTCTCGACTTCCAAGGTGCTGTCTTGCCCGCTCCTTCCTTCTTTCATCTCTTACTCGATTCTCTTTCCACTTGCACCCCACAAAACTGGTGACTAGCTTACTCAGAACTTCTCAATTAACCCAAGATGGCTCAGACCCCAACGCTGACTGACCTCTTTGCCCGGTCACCCCCAGCCACCTGCAAGGATCTTTTTGCATACCTCTCTGAGTTCTCAAAGAGGAGCCCCTGAGTCCAGCACTTCCTCCAGAGCCCAACCCCCTGCCCGAGGCTGCTGTCCGCTCACATCAGACACACATGCCTGCCTGAGGGTTACTTGTGGCAGGGATGGCGGATGTGTTACAGAGGCGTCTTTCTACCTGTCATGGCCCATAGATGGGGTTAGAGTTCCTGAGAGGTAGGAATGAAGAGACAGGACTTTACCGGTGATGTCAAGTACAAGGTCTACATTCTGTCTCTGCTGCCGCCAGGCATCTCTGCCTTGTAGAGACCCGGGTATCCCAGAGGAGAATTGTGCTCCATGGCCCTGCTCCTCTGCCCTGGTTATGGGTGGCCAGGTCCTTCTTTCTCACTGCCTTTGGGGAGGTTCACGCTGCCATCTCAGTCATCAGGCACACCCCTGGTGCCCCTCCAGCCTCTATAAATGAAGTTAGGAGCATCTGGAGGAGGAGGCGGCAGCTGTTGACTCCATTTCTGTCCGTGTGATTCCATGTGACGAGTAGAGCTGCCCCACGAGGTTTTTAGATCCTTCTTGGGTTTGTTGAAGGCAGACTGCCCATGTGTGATTCTAAATTTGACTCAAGGCGCAAATGAAAGTCATGCTTTTTTTACTGTGTCTGGTCACCTCTGTACTAATTCGCAGGTACACGTCTCTGAAGAAAAGAAGTTTGCATGAAACATGAAACATGGCATGGCATTAAATGTCCGTGCAGGTGTTCATGGTAGTCACACCTCATCTTTACGAAGCAAGGGTGGCACTTCCAAACCACCGGTATTCAGGAATACATGACCATATTATGCATTTCTTCCTGCAGACTGGTGGATCAGAGAGGGTTCTATGCTGGTTCTAGACAAAGTCACCCTGGCGAGAATGTGGATGGTGTGCTTGGTCCAATTATGCAGATTTTGTACGCCTGTTTTTGAAATAACCTTGTTTCTGTCCCTGAAATTGGGAGCCACGTGTAACGTTCCTCCCAGGTCAGTGCCGGTTGTGGCCTGGACTCCTTCCTGACACTGAGAAACCAGCCCACAGCAGCAGAGGCCTCCACACTCTTCTTTCTCCTCCCTCCCCCTTCCCTGTATCCTCCCCTCCCTCTCCCTTCCCTCCCCACTCCACTCCCTGCCTCCGTGTCTGTATCCCTGTGGTCTTAAGTCTCAAAAGCAGCTGTTATTACATTGGCTTAGAATGTCTGACAACGTTTCAAATGGGAAAACCATGCCCCACTTTTAAACAACTGGAAAACATTACAGAACTTGACTCAAACACACACACACACACACACACACACACACACACATTCCACATTCATGCAGTTTCATTGCTAGGATATGCAAAGTGCTTCTGAGAGAAGGGAACGGGACACGGTGTATATCCTACACAAGTGACTCTGATACAGGAAGTGGGCCTGGTCTGCAGACTCGGGGAAGGGGGCCTGGGTTGCTAAGAAAGGAGAGCACACTCCTGATGCTTTCCGTGCTCATGCAAGGTTGACTCTTCGTGGCTTCGCAGTTACTAGCCAGTGTGCACATGAGAAACACTCATCTTGCCATGATCTGGCTCTGACAGCAGGAGTTAATCACCACCAGCAATATTGGTGAGAGTTGGGGATGTTTGTATTCCTCGGGGGCAGCTTAGTGTCTCCCATAAAATGTTCTAGTTCAACAGACTTCGTTCTCTGGGCTTTCCTTCCCAAGCTGCCTCCCCCACAAGGGAGACGGGCCAAAAGCAGCCTGTTGGGGCCTCATCATTACAAAGGTGGTTTGGTGACACTTCCAAACCACTGGTATTCAGGAAAACATGACCATGTAATACATTTCTTCCTGCAGACTGGTGGATTAGTGATATGACTCTTTCAGCTTTCACAGTCGGGCCTGGTTATTTTTTAAAAGCATTTTAAGAGCTAAGTAGCTGTCTTTATGGCCTCCAACTTTTAAGAGAGAGGCTTGGTTGTTAGGAGAACAAAGGATGTCACATAAATAGAAGGAAATGAGCAGTGCCCTCTTTCCTCTCCCCTCTTTAGAATAAGAAGATCTACTTGGACATCATTCACATGTACATGGAAGTGCATGCAACCGTCTATGGCTCCAGCACCAAGAATATTCCCAGCTACGTGAAGAACCACGGCATCCTCAGTGGCCGGGACCTGCAGTTTCTCTTGCGAGAAACCAAGGTGAGTTTGTGGTCGTTTTGTCACTGAGCTAGCTTACAGACTTGTTTCCACGTGGTGTTGAGGTGGAGTCTGAATTGTTCTTGCTTCCTTTTCAGTACTGTTTTATGTCATTTCTTTCCAGTAGTTTTCTTGACAAACTGTGGCTTGTGGTAGAAGGCGCTTGTAGTCTTGCTTGTTTCTGTAATAAAAAAAAAAAAATGTTTGCTATGGAATTACCTGTACCAGGGATCATGCAAGGGGCTGGGGAGGCCCAAACAGGAAAGACAAGGTCATTTCCTGAATAGACTTTTTTTTTTTTTGGGGGGGGGGGGGAAGGGAAGGAGGGGGCACCACTGCTCTCCAGTGGTGGGAGTGGGAGGTCCAGTTGGAATTGAACCTCTGTCCCAGTGGGCCACAGACCCGCGCACAACCACTACGCCACCGGGGCTCAGCCCTGGACTGACCTTATAGCGCAGCAATTTACACAGGAAGCTGAGAATGCGTCATGACCCATCATCTCCTCAGTTCAAAAGTCAGTCCCAGTACCAGCATTTCCTCACATCTCCTCACTGGACAAATGGTGTATTAGTCATGGCAGAACATGTCCACAAAGACAAGGCTCTGCATGCTGCCTCAGTGACTAGCAGCTGTGCTTTTAAAGTAAGGTGACCAGACGTCCCACTTTTTAAGAATTTGTCCCACGTCCCACAGTGTTTTAAAATTAAATAAATATATTTCAATACTATTTTTGCATTCTGTGAACTTTTTTGTTGCTCCATATAGACCAAATTTTTAATCAAGAGCCTCCCCCTCCTATTACCCCCCCCCCCACTTCCCACCCCCTGGTCAATGGTGTTCCACTTAAAATCCGGTCACTTTATTTTAAAGTCTCGTGAGTGGCACACTAAGTAAACTGTGACTGGTGTTCTCTCCCTGTCTGTGCCAAAGAAGAGGGGGGGAAGCAAGGGCACATGGTGGAGACGATGGGTTCAATGAACTGAACAGCCAGAAAAGCTTAATGAGGCCCAGCTGTAACTTCCAACGGCTCTGCAAGGGGCCCCACTAGAAGATCCTGGACCCCATGGGAGAGAAATGCAAACCAAACTCAAAATAATGAGGAAGACCAGGTCTAAGGTCAGCTATAGAATCATGGTATTACTCTTCAGCTCTGGAAATGAACTCAACCCCATGGGTCAATGTTTATCCAAATAGTAGGTCCACAAGGAAACCTCCCTGAGAGAGGTGCATAGACCTTAGGATAGTCAACTCTTTTGAGATCTAAAGATGAAGAGTAAGGAATGAGAAGGAATGGAAACAGTAGCACAAGGAGGAAGAAGGGTTAGTGATCTTACATGGTGGGGATCACAGTCAAGGACACAAGAAACAAAGTGCCTGTGAATGATTGAGTGGAAAACCATTTGCTCTATAACCCTTCACCCAGTTCACAATATAAGAATGAGAAAATGATGGGAAGGGTTTGTCTTGGACAAGAGGTAACTTCAGATGAGGAAAACACTGTCAGCTCAGGGAGCACATTCACATGCTCGAGGGTGGCTGGGAAGTGGGTGCCCTTGGTGCTGGAGGCTGAGTCGAGCGAGATGGCAGGTTGGAGGTGGTCATTCAGGAGAGCGTTAGAAACCAAACCAACGGTTGGCATAAGCCATGAAAAATAATAATAATATATGGATTATCAAGGGTTCATGAGGGGAAGGGAGGGGGGAGGGGGGACATAAGCTAATAGCAAGGACTCGAGTAGAAAGAAAATGTTTTGAGAATGATGATGGCAACATAGGTACAAATGTGCTTGACACAATGGATGGATGGTGATAGGAGCTGTAAGAGCCCCCAATAAAATGATTTTTAAAACAAAGAAACCAAACCAGCTAGTTTGAACCTAGGGAAGAAGTTGTTGTTGTTAAGTTGCTTCTGACTCATAGCAATCCTATGTACGACTGAACAAAACATTCACCATCCTCACACTCGTCGTCTGTGTTTGAGCCTGATATAATCACTGTGTAAATACAGCTCATAGAGAATCTCTTTGCTTTCACTATTTCTGCTGATCCTCCGCTTTACCAAGCCTGCCCTTCCAAGGAGCCCTAGTGGCATAGCAGTGACCTGTTGGACTGTGATCTGCAAGGCATAGCAGTTACGTGTTGGACTGTGATCTGCAAGGGAAGCAGGGGCTTTCTGTTCCCATAGACAGTGACAGTCTTAGAAATTCACGGGGCAATTCTACCCTGTCCCATGAGGTCACAGTGAGTCAGCATTAACTCAATGGAATTGAGCGAGTTATCCTTCCCCGGGAACTGGTCCCTCCAGATAGCATGTCCGAAGTACACGAGACACGGTTTCCCCAACCTCTCTTCAAAGGAACATGCTGGCTGGACTTCTTCAAAGATCCAGTTCTTTTAGTTCTTCTGGTGGTCCAACTATGGTCCATATTCTTCTTCAAATCCCCAACTCAACACATGAGTTCTTCTTTGTTCTTCTGAATTGTTCAGCTTTCACAAGTATATGCAGCAGATTTGCCAAATGAAATACATCATAGGCTTCCGAGCTGCTATTTCCATGTGTGTTGATTGTGGATCCGTCAAAGTAAAAGGAAATCCTTGACAACTTCGGTCTTTTCTCTGTGGCTCTTCGTAGTACTTATGGGTCCCAATGTGAGGGTGATTGTTTTATGTTTTGATTCAGGCTGTAGTCTCCAGTGATCATCAATAAGTGCTCTCCCTCCCCTTTGCTCTCAGCAAGCAAAGCCATGTCACCTGCATATCACAGTGAGTCTCACTCCAATCCCAGTGCTGTGTTCTTTGTACCGTCCAGCTTCTGGGATGAATTGCCCAACAGACAGATGGAATAAGCATGGTGAAATGATACTCTCTCTGACACATGCTCTTTTTGACTCGAGACCCTGAGTAGCCCTGGTTCTATTTGAACTGCTGCCTTTTGCTCTGCATTAAGGCTTCAAGTGATCCCAGTGAAGTGTTTTGGAATTTCTGTTCTTCACAATGTCAGTCATAATGTGTTACAGTCCACACAGTGAAAGACCTTGGCCTTGTCAGTAAAATACCGATAAACATCTTTCTCATATTTTCTGCTTTCAGCTAAGATCACAATATTGTCAGCTGCAGCGCTCCTCTTTCCATAGCTTTGTTGGGATCTGGCTTGGATTTCTAGCGGTTCCCCAACCTCAGTGCTCCAGCCACTTTTTAGTTATCTTCAACCTTAGCATGGACAAGCAAACACTTCGGACCTGCATCCATTGTTTGAAAACCTCTCCATTGGAGTTTTGTCATTTCCTGGAGTGTTGTTGTTGTTCTTTACCCCCCACCCCACCCCCCGTGCCTTCCATGCAGCTTAGACTTTTCTTAGATCGTCCCCAGTCATAGATCCTACGCTGCTTGCTGCAACAACTGGATGCAGACCAGTGATTTTTGGTACAGTGACTCTGCATTCTTTCCATCTGATTTTGCTGCTTCCTGCGCTTGTTAATATTTTGCCTGTTAGAAATGCTTCAGTTTTTAGATTTGAGGCTTGGATTTATGTTCCTTTTGGTTCTTTCAGATTTTGGTTTTCTACATCCAAGTCTTTATCTATTTCACTTATAACATTGTCTTCCCCAGGTACTCTTTGGAATGGTCAGACCAGCTCTTTGACTTTATCATGTGTTTCATTTGCTCTGTCTAGTCTTTATCCACATAGACTGTAGAAGACAGTCTTTGACTAACAGGTGAGATTCTGACTGGCAGAGCCCTAGGCAGAGCCCAGACGATGTGGAGTAGGTGGCTGGGGGTTGGGATCCACGGGAGAGTGGAGGGCTGTTGTACAGAGCAGGTCATAAGGAGAGTCACATCTCAGGGAAGTCCATCCCTCGGGCAGCCTGGCCAGTTCTCTAGGCATTTTCTCTAATTCTGTTCTCTTTGGGTCAGTTCTGATTCAGGGAAGTCCCCTGTGTAAAGCACTCTTCTCCAGAAAGCGTTCGCAGAAGCAGATCACTGGCCTCTCTTCAGAGCTACTTCCAGGGAGGTTCAAACTGCCAGTCTTGTAGCTATTTGTCCACCCCAGCACTCCAACTCTGCTCTGGATGTACTGAATGAAGTTATGGGACCTGCAGGTAGACCCAAGTTTGGTCTCAGAGAGTGGGCACTCTCATGATTATTAATAATATCTTATTTGTGAATCTAACACATATTATCTAAACAGTTTGTATGTGCCAGGCTTTGTACAAGGAGTATAAGAATGAGTAAGAACCCAAGACCCTGGCCTTACATTTTCTAAAGCACTCACTCACTGCTGCTGAGTCAATGCAGACTTAGGGTTCTTCTACAGGGAGTTAGAACTGCCCCTATGAGTATCTGAGACTGCAGCACTTTACAGGACCACTAGTTCTCCTAAGGCGTGTTTGATGATAACCAGCTGCCAGCCTTGCGATCACAGCTCAACACCCCCAGGTCTCCTCTCTGGGCAAAGTTATTGTCACTAGTGAATCCACCATGCTGGTTTCCTCTCTGGCGTTTTATTTCCAAGGTAAAGGCAAGGAGCTGATGGGGTGGACTGTATAGCATTATCAGCAATTCTAATCATTGTGTGACACATGATTTTGGTATGTTCCCATGCATTCATTTAATTTTCATGGACAGCCTGAAGAAGCAAGCAGAAAAGATATGAGGATTTTTTAAAGTTTGTGTAAAAGCAAAACCAAACAATAATGAAAGTTAGCCACAATCTTTAAAAAAAAAACACACCCTTGTGTAATAACATTGTTTTCTAAGTGAGATGTAATATCTAAAAGTTAGTTAGCCCATAACCCTAGGGTCCAGTAAATAAGTCCTAAACCTGGACCCAACTCCCAGTTCATTTTATTGTAAATGACAAGATCTTCTCAGTCCTTTGTAGACCACAAAATCAATTCCTAACCTGTATGTGGGAGCAGAACTGCACTCCTTCAGGTTTTTAGAAGGTGCTTTTTCAGAAATGGATCTCCATGTCTTTCTGCTGAGGTAGCCTCGGGTAGACTTGAACCACTGTTAACTTTCTGCACCACTTAGGGAGCCCTGTCCTAGGCATAGCAGCCTCATGAAGAACAACAGCCCACCTGCCAGCCAGTAAATATGCTGCTCCTTCCTGCTTCCAGTTCTCCAACTGAATGCATTCAGCCCTCTGGCCCAAGACCTTGCATATGTTCATTAAAGACTTGAGTAAACAAGCTGCCATTTAGCTCAGAAGCAACAAAGCCCACATGGAAGAAGCATACCAACCTGTGTGATCAAGAGGTATTGAAGGGATCCAGTGTCAGACATCAAAGAACTAAAATTTTATCATTATTAGTGAGGAGGAGGACAGATTGGGGACCCAAAGCCCATCAATAGGTGAAGTAACATGTTCTTGCAGAGGTGTTGCAGGGAGGAGATGAGCCAGTTTAATTACAGTGTAGTAGCAATGAAATATGCAACTTTCCTCTAGTTCTCAAATGCTGCCTCCTACCCACTATCATGATCCCAATTCTACCACACAAATCCAGCTAGACCAGGGGATGTACAGTAAGGTTGGAAACATGGGGAATTTAGGATAGATGATTCCTTAAGACTAGTAGTAGGAGTGGTGATACCAGGAGGGTGGAGGTATGGGGGAATAAAAAGGAGGAACCAATTTCAGGGATCTACACATAGCCTCCTCTCTGGGGCACGGACAACAGGGAAGTAAGTGTTGGGACACATTGGACAGTGTACAGTATGAAAATAATAATAAGTTGTAAATTACTAAGGGTTCATGGGGGAGGGGAAGAGGAAGGGAAATATAGGGAGCTGATAATGGGGGCCTTGAGGGAGGGAGGATGTTTTGAGAGTGATGATGGCAATAAGTGTGTAAGTGCAGCCTGCATACAACTGATGTATGTATGGATCGTGATGGGAGTTGTATGTGCCCCCAATAAAATGATTCATTAAATAAAAGGAGGGAGGTGCAAGGAGGAGCTTACACCAAGGGCTCAAGTGAAAAATATTTCGAAATGAATATGGTAATATGTGTACAAACATGCTTGATACAAATGATGTATTAAATGTTATAAGAGGGGTAAGAGCCCCCAATAAAATAACTGGGAAAAGGACTGAGCCCTGGTGGTGTAAGTGGTTGAGTGCAGGACTGTGGCCTGCGGCCTTAGCAGTTCAAATCCAGCGGCGGCTCTCAGGAGCAGCACTGGTAGTGCCCACAACCACCAGAGGCAGTGATGCCACCCCCCCCCCCAAAAAAAAAAAAGAAAAGAAACAAAATAATTGGGGGGAAATAAAGGTGTGCTTTCCTCTGCAGACTCTTCTGAGTCCGATGCCTATGTGCGGTGACTCTGGAGTGAAGATGCTCTCGCCCTAGAGGCAGGTCACCATCTGTCGCAGGTGAATATTGACCCAGCAGCAAAGGTTGAAGACCTGTTAGTAGCAATGCTATTTCTGTCATTTGTCTCCCATGCTTGTCCTACGTCAGGTTGTGGAAACAGCTCACACTCTTTTAAAATAACCTTTAACGGAGCTGCTTTCCAGCAGCATGTCATTACTGTCTCACACACTTCTATTACCCCAGCCCTATGGATGTCTTACTTAGCCTTGCACATTTTAAAAGAACCCTCATTTCCTACCCTCCATTTGCCCCGTCAAAACACGGGCAATAGGACAGACCCGAGATTCTGGATGTCCAGAGGAGGCAGAGGAGGAGCCTCGGAGGCCCAAAGATGAAACCAGGGGCTGCCTGAAGCCCAGGGCAGGGGCTTGAACTCTGCATGTGAGTGTGGCCGTGACATTTGTCCTCAGAAACTCAACTCATTGAGTCATGCCGCTGACCCGTTAACGTGACACTGGTTCATCTGACTGTATCCAAAGACAATATCCAAATACCAAATATCCAAATTATAGCTAAAAGCAGTTGGAAAATATGAAAATCAGGCCAAGTATATCAATGAGTCCCTATGTCTGGGCAAAACACAGTACCAATGTGAAAGGAATGAATCTTGGGCTGAGCCCCAGTGGCGTAGTGGTTGTGTATGGGACTGTGGCCCACTGGGACGGAGGTTCAATTCCAGCAGTGGGGCTGGGCCTCCTACTCCCACCACCAGAGAGCAGTGATGCCCAAACAAAACACAAAACAAACAAAAAAAAAGGAATGAATCTTAGTTTTGCAATGATGACACTGAAGACTAGGCAGGCCTCACTTTTATCACTCTACCTGTCCTCTGTGTCTCAGAGCAGTTTGAAAGTGATTTATTCCACCTTGAGTTGGAAGGGGACGAGTGCAGGTGGGGAGAAGTGACTGGGCAATAAATGGGATTCCTGCAGCTTCTGATGCCTTCTCTGTGCAGCTGCTACAGCTAGGGCTCCTGGAGAGGCTCAGGGGCATGCAGAAATGACGGATGCTTAATCAGGTTCTGACTCATTATTTTTCTTTATGAGCCATCTTTGCAATCCCTGCCCCAAGCTCAGAAAAAGTCCCTACTCAGCAGAATTTTGTCTTGCCATGGCACTGAGGACTCAGACAGCGCGAGCCAGGGAGACATGAGGAGCTTGGGGTAATGGAAATCGGGCCTCCAATAGCCAAGGAGTTGTAAAATCTAAAAACTCCTTCTAAATAGGAATGTGGATTTTGGTGAATTAATTTTTTTTCAGAAGCCCACAGAAAAGTCACTGCATCCAGCAGACCCCTGGCAGGCAGGCAGTTTAAGGCAGCAGATGGGGGCTTCCCAGGGTGGCCCTCCTCCCTTCCTATGGCTTCTTTCTCCACCTTCCAGATGGTAATGCCTTAGTGTCCGTCAGTCTCGCTGTGTCGCCGTGAGGTGCCATCGAGTCAGCAGCCCCTCATGTGACAACAGAAGGAAATACTTGCTTGGTCCTGCGCCATCCTCGTAATTGTCGTGTTTGAGCCCATTGTTGCAGCCTGTGGTCACCCATCTCACCATCCAGTCACTTTGGCCTCTCAGCGACCCACTGTGTTTTGGAATAGATCTTTGTTCCATACATTTATTGATGGGTGGGTGGGTGGATGGAGAGCTAGATATAATCCTTGGGTAAAAGTTCATGGAGCTAAGAACATTTATACATTCAACAGTGTATGCACGTTTTGTGTTCTGATGTTAACTGGAATCCACTCACTGTAACAGCTCCCCTCCCATGTCCCTCCTTGTCTCTATTCATTCATCTTTCATTCTCTTTCCTGCTTCCTGAACTTCATTTGGGGGCAAATTCTTCACTTTCATCTCAAATAGTTGGCTGCTTTGAGGAGCACATTCCTGGTGGGTATTAAGTTAATTTCACTTCACGGGCCTGTCTATTGTTTGGCAAAAATGTTGAACCCCCAGGGATAGGTTCCATTCCTGATTTAAAGGGTATTGAAAGGCCATAGGTTCAGTGGTTCACCAGTCTCTCAGATAATTTAATTCAGTCTTTTTTATGGTTTTGAGTTCTACATTTTTTTCACACTCTATTCAGACCCTTCTGTTGAGAAACAATGGGGGTCAGGCACCATCTAGTTCTTCTGGTCTCAGGCAAGTTGAGACTGTGCTTCATGTGGTCTGTTAGCCTTGGGCTAATGGTTTCTTAGTCTTTAATTTTTTTTTTTTTTTTGGTTTTTGTTTTTTTGGGCATCACTGCTCTCTGGCAGTGGGAGTAGGAGGCCCAGCCCCACTGCTGGAATTGAACCTCCATCCCAGTGGGCTGCAGTCCCGCACACAACCACTGTGCCACCGGGGCTCAGCCTAGTCTTTAATTTTTTTTTATGTTTATTTTTTATTTATTTTTTAATTTTCCAGAGAAAGACTACGAGTTGCATCTTAGATGGTTATACACCAGCTTTTAAGACAGCAAGTCACTGCCAACAAGAGGGTGTAGAACGTTGTCTTTGTGAACTGTTTTACCAACCGAGATACCCCAAGAGTGTTATGGCCCTAATCCTCCAGGACAGTCAAACTCAATCCCTCAAGGTATTTGGTTATGGCTAAGAAGTTGTCATGGATATATCAGAAGCATGTATAATATACTATAAATCTAAAAGTACACATGCATATATGGAAATATCCTCCACCACTCACATTCATGGGATTTTAATGACTGATGTTTCAGAAGTGGATCTCTGAGGCCTTTCTTCATAGATGCCCCCAGTGAACTCAGGCCTCCAGCCTTTTCACTGTGCCCACCAAACCAGACTCACTGCCATCCAGCCCATCCGGCTGACTCCGAGCAGCCCCTCTGCATGGGTCTCCACAACTGTAGCTGTTAGTGCGAGTAGAAAGCCCAGGCTTTCTCTCTGGGAGCTGGCAGTGGTTTCGAATTGTGGACCATGCAAATGGTAGCCCAACATGTCACCCGTATGCCACCAGGACTCCTGGCAGCTGTACACACGGTCCGTTTAAAACAGTAGTACCAATACGGAAACCTTGCCATTTTGTTCTAAGTAGAGTGAAAAATAAATGCATTTGTATAAAATATTACATTCCAAATTTAGAAGCTAATTAAGGGGATGTGAGAGGCCATCCGTGGAGAACAGGAGTCCATCGCCAGCCACAGTTTAACCCACATAATACACGGGTAGTAACATGGTGCACATTACCACCAGAAAAACAGCCATTTTATCCAGCCTTGAACTCTACACCTGACCTTGTGCTAACCCTTTCGGAGGATTATCCCTTTTCATCACAAAGATCGAGTGAGCTTGGTGCCAGCATAAACCCAGTGAAAGAAGTGAAAGAAGACGGAGGCGTGGCTGCTGGGTGAGCCACTGTAGTATAGCCTCACCGCTGTGACCGTCAGCGGTGTGGGTGGAATGGCGTGAGGTGAGGGTGACCAGAATGGCACTCTTGGAACAGAAAGCTCAAGCTGAATTCTCAGAGTGATGGATCAGGGGCAGGGACAGCTATAGCTGTTCAGCAAGTCCAGTGTTTAAATGGATCCACAGTTGCCTCCCACTCCCCAAGCTCCAAGTGAAAGAATTGACACTGCACAGGCTCTCGTGGGGTTTTATTCTGGGGCTTTCAAATGTTCAAAGTACTGAAACTCTTGGCTTGATTTTGCTTCTCAAAGAGCATATGGATCACTGCACCCCATCAGGTGGGTCCTGGACCCCAGCGAGCTGGTCTCAGGAGGTACTCTTCCAATGAAGCAGCCAAACTGGACAACTATGGACACTTAGCAGCTTGACGAGTGCCCTTGTCGTCATCTCCTTCGCCTTCGGCCCCATTCACTACGAGAGTGCTTGAGGAGTGTGAGGGGCGGGCTTGAGAAGGCCGAGCAGAGACACGGCTAGCCTTGAAGGAAGAAACTGTGGCTCCTTCCAAGCCATCAGGTGCTGAAGGAAGAGTTGTATTTAGAGAGGGGCCCTTCTCGTGTCGGAGATTGTTTAAACTGTTTTTTCCATTCTCAGCGATGACGTGACTTCTTTTTAAACTTAAACACTTACCAAAACTGTACCAATTCCCAATTATATAACAATTTTATTCTTAATTGCACTGTCTAGTAAATGAGGGCTAAGAGTGACTCATGAAACTGGCTTATCCATGCAGCAGCCGTGGCTCCCAGCTTGTAGCCCCGACCAAGGTACTGTCTGGTACAGTGAGGTCTCATGGTGACACGCATGGCGACAAACATAGTGAGGTCTCAGAGTGACGCACACAGGTGTTGATTGCAGTATGAAAATCCACACTGCCAACACATACGTGCCTGAACTATGTGGTCAATGAAAACAGATCCTGCACGTGTAGCTGTGTTCTGTTCATTCTGGATTTGAACTCCAAGTACTTTGTATTGAACATTAGCTAAATGCTGAACCCTGGCATATAGACTTTCCATGAAGTAATCCCTTCCAACTGTCACATCTATCCCATGAAGCTTATCATTATTGTTTCCCCCATTGTACAACTAAAAAGACCCAGGCATCGCGAGAGCTTGTGTTGATGCAGTGGAGCCCTGGTGGCCTAGTGTTTACACACTGCGCTGATAACCACAAGGTCAGCAGTTTGAAACCACCAGCCACACCACAAAACAAAGACAAGAGTTTTCTGTTCCCTTAAGGCAGCTGTTCTCAACCCCCTAATACTGTGACCCATTAGTACAGTTCCTCATGTCCTGGTGACTCCCCAACCATAAAACTATTTTTTTTGCTACTGCATAATTATAATTTTCCTACTGTTATGAATCGGATGACCCCTGTGAAAGGGTTGTTCGACCTCCAAAGGGGTTGAAACCCACAGGTTGAGAACTGCTGATCTAGGTCCTCTGGTTTCAGGCATGGGTTGGCTGTGACTCATGGGATCCGTTGTTCCCTTGCACTTGTGATTTCTGTGTGTCTCTGACCTTTGGTCTTCTTTCCTCTGATGGGAAGAGACCAGTAGTTATATCTTGAGTAGCTGCTCGTAGCTTTTTTTTCCCCCCTTTTAATCTTTTTATTCTGAATTAGGTGAAAATTTACAAAGCAGATCATCAGTTTTACATTCAACAAATCACCAACATTTTATTTCAGCTGCTCCATTGCCATCCCTTCAGTGGACCACCACGTATCCCATTTCCTACATGGGGTTCCTGTTTCTATCCCTCCTCCTTTACTAATCTGCTATACTTCATCCTCGGTAGGTGTGGCCCTGCTGATCTTAGGTGATTGCTTATTCTAAGCACACAAGGGTGAGTTCATTCCAGGACCTGAATCGTGAACAAGGACCATACTCTTGGGGGTCCCACCAGTCTCTGCCTGACCAATAAGCCTGCCCTCTTCCATGATTTTAAGTTTCAGTACATATCCCCCCTTTACCACCACCCTCCACACACTCTATGCAGGACCTTCTAATGTGATATTTTCCAGAGCTATAGGGAGTGGTAGCTGGGCACCATCTAGTTCTTCTGGTGTCCAGATTGTGGAGACTGATGTTTGCATAGTCTGTTTGCAACTAGTCTATTGGATTAGTTTTTCCATATACTTTTCACTTTTCACCATTATTCTTTCCTCCAGGTGGGACAGGTCCCATAGTTGCAAATCAGATGGTTGCTCACAAAACTCCAAGACCCTACACGCTACTCACTAAAGTAGGAAGTAGATGGCTGTACACTTTTAGGATATTATACTCTGGGGCAGTCACCTGACTAACCAATCACAATGTTGGTAAGAAAGGATTATGTTTTAAAGCAGCCTGTCCAGGTTACTTTGTTACAGATATTTATTATATTCCATAAATCTGGGTTGTAAAAATAAAAACTAATCCGGAGAGAACATGGTGAATGTCCATCTACTGTTTTGGATTATTTTTGATATCCCTCATCAAGAAACCATACAATAGATTTGAAAATTGACAAAATAGAGTCCAAAGAACTAATTTTATTATATGTTCACATAACATATTGTATGTGAAGAGTTTGCACACATTCCAATTCTCCTTTCATGTGGAGCAGCCACAGGAGTGGTTTTGTCATATTCTTTGTCCATGAACAGAAATGTTCCAATCATAAGCCACAAGTAGAATATACATTACATCATCCATTTTCTCTTGCTTAGTATGCTTTTAAAATTAAGGCTTAGAGCATGTAGTCACCCTTCTTAGACATCCCTGTGGCTGGAGCCAGGATTGCAGCCCTGGTGATGTTTATCAGGATCACCCTCACTGGGCTTCTGGAGTCTGGAGGCCAGAGAGATTACAGAGTGTGTCCTCAGCTCTCTCTCCTGAAGAGTCAAGCCTCCGCCCTGGATTGCTTTCTTTATTTGTCTCTTGTAAAGGAGATCTGTAAGCAGCAGGGCTGTTGGGCACTGTGGGGGGTTAAAGGGAAGGCAATTAAATGTGGTTAAGGCTCCAGTGTGTGGAGAGACCACAAGAGTATGGAAGCTTCCAAAATGTCTTTTGGTGGTGGTGACATCTGTCTGCTTCCCCAGTCTGTTGCCATTAAAATCTCAAATTGTGCTATTTGACCTTCATCTGTCTCCTCCGTTATAAAGTCACAGGTGATGAGCGCGCAGGAAGCAAGGGGGTAAAAAATGGCTCATTGATAGAAATGACAAAAACAAAATGCTGTTATTTTGGTCTTTCCAAGTAATGCATTTCCTGCAGTCCTAATTAGTGTGACGAGAACACACATCACCAAGAAATTGTGTGGGATTTGCTTCAGCTTCATTCAACAATGGTGAGGCTTCGGAGAGCTAGCACAACTGTTTATTTTGTGCAGACTGAGAGGGTCCGGTGCCAGCGGAGCAGAAAAGAGGGTGCAAATTGTTCGTCAGATATAATTAAGCCTAGGTGGCATCCAGTCCATTAAGTAACAGCTTCCAATCCTTTTAATTAATGGATTCAAATTGGTTGGTCTGAAGAAGCTAATTAAATTTTTTCCTCCAGATTTTCTATTTAAATGAAATGATTGTACTGCCTGCGATTTCTCCAGAATTCTTCTTTGCAGTGTAGAGTTCATGAAGGTAGCAGCGCTTCCGGGCAGACCCTGCTCTTCCAAGGTCAGGAAGCTGGATGAGCCCCAGGGCTCTGGCGAACCCTGCCGAGACCCCCTCTGCATCTCCTGGTACCTTTCTCCTCAGAATCAGAACGATCTGGCAGCCCACAGATCCTTAGGGTCCCTGAGCAGGGAGGGCAGGTTGCAGGGCAGTGGGTGACCTGAAAATGACAACCCTGGAGTGAGTCGCCATGTTCCACGAAGCTTGATTCTTGGGACTAAAGCTTTCTGCTGTGTCCTTCCATGCCTTCTGCCACTGTCTGGCACACCCGCCCCCCCCCCAAACCCTGACTCCCCCACAAAATCCCCCACACCCCTAGCTATGTAAAAGCAATGAGCCTCAGACCATTGTGGACTGCTCTGAAGGAGACTATGGTAGGAGGTTCTAAATTGGAATAGGAGAAGAATATACCGTAAGACTCAAAATTGCCAAAAAAGGCCAGACTCACTGGTCTGGTGGAGACCCGTGGGATGCCCAAGATCATGGTGACAGTGAACTTCATCCCCCCAGCTCAGCTTTCAGCCAAATGTTAGCTGGACCTATGTGGTGAGCAGTCAGGCCAGGGCAGTGCATCCACCCCTCCATAGAGCTCCCCTTCACATGAGAAGGGATCTCCCCTGGGATAGAGCACAGGGCAGGAGAGAAACGAGGGGTGCCTGGGAGCAGGACACACAGACGGAAATGAGCTCTGTGCTGTTCCACTGCAGAGACTGTAATCCATGCCCCGCACAAAATGTAGAGGGCTTGTTGAGTGGAAACCCAATTTGATAGATACGTTCACCCAATTGGCAATAGTTCTGTTAAAAAAGAAAAATGAATGAGATGCAGGAGCCTCAGAAGAGTCGTGGCGAGTTCCCTTAAGTCCTTAAGTTCCTTAAGTCCTGTCACTTCCGGGTTCCCACTGCCCTGTGGTCTGCTCGCCCTCTGCCTTGGTCTCCAGGAGAAACCAACGCTGGGGCTGCAGCTGAGACCAGGTGGCAGGCTCGTCTAGCACCTGAAATGGTGGTGGTTTGCATCTGCCCTGAGGCACTCTAGAAGAAAGGACTGGAGTCTCCTTCCAGACTGTCGGAACCCCTGGGGCACGCTTCTGTGCTGTGAGCTCTGTGACAGCTGAGTTTCTGTGTTTGTTAGCAGTGGGGGCTGACCCGGGTGCAGTTGGTTAACACACTCAGCTGCTCACTATAAGGTGGAGGGTTTGAGACTACCTGGCAGTGCCTCAGAAGAACCACCTGTGACCTACTTCTGAAAAGGCAGCCATCTGAAACACAGTTTCTGACACACAAAAATTGCAATGGGCTCACTGTAGCTGGAGATTCACTGTAGTGGAGATTCTGCTGGCCCCCAGCCTTGGTCTCCTGTGGCTCAAGAAGCAGCACTGGGAAGCTGGGATAAAAAATTGGGATTGTTGAGGGGTTCTCTTGACTGGGATCTACACCCTGAGTTGAAGCCACCAAAAAAAAAAAAAAAATCAGTGACCAAATAGGCTGAAAACGACCTCTCAGGTGTTTAAAAAAAAAAAAAAAGCAAAGCTGTGATTTGGAGGACTCCGCTGTGTCTGACCCGGGTGAGAGTATTTTTACTGGTTTCCTCTGGACGCAGAAGCTGGACAATGCATTGAGGAGTTGGAAAAAGAAGCCATGCCTCTGAGCCATGCTTCTGGTGGACGGGATTCACCAGACCATGGACCGCCCGGAGAATGAGCACATCGGTCTTGGAAGACATACTGCTGAAATGCTCCTTAGAAGGGAAGATGACAAAACCCAATTTCACATTCAGCAGACACAGGACATCATGCTCAGTTGAGTAGAGGCTCAAGGCACAGAGTGGACTGGCACAGTGGTGGCAGCAGTGAGCTGCATGGTAGGCATGGGCCCGCCAGGCAGGCTCGTTCTGTTGCACACAGGGTCGCCAGAACTCCTTAGCACGCTCAGGATACTCCAGCATAGCGAGGCCCAGAGTCTCAAGATTTGGAGGAAATAGAAGGTTATGCTTCAAAATAGATAGAACTATTCCAAAGGGCACCAGGGTGCTTCCAACAAATGTGACCTTTTCATCGTGGGCCCCCAAACACTCCGAGTGACCGCCAGGCACCATGCTCAGCCATGGGGTTTGAGTGCCCTGCATGCGGCTTTGAGTGTTGCTCAGTTCACCCTCCAGGTTTGGATGCGGCGATCTCCAGCAGAATCTTTCTAAGTAAGTGTGGAATTGGCACCACTTCAAAGGTAGGGGTGCTGTGGAGAAAGGGGAAAAGGGAAGGGGAATTGAACCTACAACCATATCTGGCCAGCAACACCCTTCAATCCCAAGGCCCCTGGCTGTGTGGGTGGGGGGTTCCCCAAGATGGTGGCTGCACTCAGCGTTGCCCTCAGACCAGCTGTCCTTTGTCACTGAAGGTGCCCCTGGGGCGATCTTGAGCCATTTCAGTGCGAGAGCACACATCTCACCAAACCCAGCTTGGGTCTGGCCCAGGGTCCTAAGCAATTTGAAAGCTCCTCCAGGAGGGTATACATTGAGGCTCAGCCCAGAGCCATCACTCTGGTTTGGGACTTAACTGCCATGAATTGCAGCCCCTTGTGAAGGGAGCACAGTCCGCTGCTACTGTGGAATCCAAGCGTTTTTGCTGCCACCTTTTGACCACTGAAGGGAAATGCATGAGCTGGGGACTGGAGAGGGAAGCCACCTAGCTGATTGCAAATTTGGGGTCATCCCTTGCATAGAAGGGGAAAAAAAAGCCAAGACGTTGGTGTTCCCCAGTGACAGCCCAGAATATAAGCTGTGTTTGCTGATCTCCTATCATTTTAAAGCTGTTTACTTGAACTGTAAGCAGACCACCAAGTGACCTCCCCATGCCTTTGCCCAGTGTCCCTGAAAGAGCGCGTTGTTCCTTTGAGCTCAGTGAAAAAACCTTCTGTTGAGTTAGGCTAGTGTTTTTCCAGTCCTGTCTCTTGGAGTGTGACAGAAAGATCATTGTTGGTCTTAATTTTTGTTGTTGGACTTTGTTTGTTCGTTCCCTTTCATACACCCTCCTACTCCTTCACCACCCTCTTAACATGTATTTCTTTGCTGATTTTAGCAGAGCAGAGAATGCAGTCAGCTGAGAGGCTTCTTGGGGAGGAAAGGTCCCTGGTGATGCTTTTCACCCTTGTTGTAAGCAGGCTTCTCTGTGCCCCACCCGGAAGGGACTGAGAACTTTCCAGAATCCCCTTGGCTGTCCCTCAGTGACTGAATCACAGACAGAGCCCCTCTGAGTCTAGGATGCCAATTTTGAGGTGTGTGCTTACATGTTGTGTGTTTTTTGTCTTGCAGTTGTTTGTGGGGCTCGGGTTCCCCTACGAGGGTCCAGCTCCCCTGGAAGCCATTGCAAACGGGTGTGCTTTTCTGAATCCCAAGTTCAACCCACCCAAGAGCAGCAAAAACACAGACTTCTTCATTGGCAAGCCAACTCTGAGAGAGGTAAGCTTCTGGCAGAATCCTTCTGGTCCCAGTTACACGGGCAATAGCTCTTTGTGGAGCACTGCAAGTCCTTTCAAAGATCATCGCCTCGCAACGTAGGTCTTCTTAGCTTCATTTATAATGAAATTGCATGGGTTATATGCGGCAGAGCAATGCTGAGGCCCACGCGGGGAAAGGGACTTCCCTAGCTTTATTAGTGACAGAACCAGGACTTGAATTGTGCCCGAGCAAGACATATGATCTGTTCTGGCTAGGCCAGCTCGCATGTAATGTGGATAGACACCTCTGGCCTTGTGATTATCAGCTGATCTCTGATGTTAGAACATTTGAAGAGACAATCAGCTGGGGAGCAGATACCTTGGAGAGTCTGTTATCCCTAAGCAAGAAGTGGGTTGTCGGTCTTCACCAGGCAGCAGAACAGACCACAACAGACCAGCCGCACACCCTCCAGTGTGGCCTGTGGCCTGTGGCTCTGGGCTGCCCCTGCGCCTCACAGGGTTGGGACTCATCGCAGCATTCTTGCCTTTTAAGACCGTCTCCTGGGGTGTTGCCCTGGTGGGTGGCCCTCCACAACAACAATTAAACACACAGTTCCTTAAAACATACAGTTTTCCATTCTGTTACTTTTTTCCTACTACTTTTAAAGCTGGGTCAATTCCCTTGACAGCCTTCCTTCAGAGAGCCATAGAAAGTGTTTCCAATGATGATTCTTTACTGATCGCGCAGAGTTCTTGCCAATCATAGAAAAGGGTTATTTCCAGAGCTCTTCTCTTCCTGCCTTTGATGAGATGGGCAAAGTTGATGGGGGAAAGCCAACAAGATGTTTAGATAGATTCACTTCAGAAAGATCACCTGAAGGCCCAGGGAACCTGCAGCAAGGTTAGCTGTGCTCAGTGATCTGTGCTTGCGTGTTAGTGTCTGCCTTTGCCCTTTGCTGACATCAGAGGGACAGTCCCCTAATCAACTGCCCCCCAGCATGTAGGCCACACCTCTTGCCAGCTCCTGCGTGAGGCAGGCAGGCAGGCAGAGACCAGGGAGGCTGCACTGCTCACTTAGTCAGCACTCTACAGGCATCAGCATTTCCGCTTGGAGATCTCTGCAGGAGTGGGAGACTGGGGTGGGGACTTTGGGGGTCTCTGTAAGGAGAATGTGGGCTGAAACATCACCCCGGGGTATGATTTCATCCATTTCTGCCCACATTGTATAGGTTTTTCATAATTTGGCAACCCTTCTCAGGGCCTGCAAAGAGCCCTCGTCTGCATTTCTGATCCTGGGTCATCAGTCACCCTTTGCTGGTGTGCCCTCAAGGTTACTAGCTGGGGGGCATGTGCCCTTGGCAAGCACACCATGCCATCACTATGCCTTGCCTGGGTCTAGACCGGCCATTGGCGCTGTCAACTGGTCATAGTACTGGTCCAGCCTCCAGCGCGGGGGGCCACCAGCTTTCTCCCCTGCACTGTGGTTATTTTTTTCCCATCTCGAAGCAAACCCTTGGAGGCTGTGTGAGTATTCTGTTTCACCTCACACGCTGGTTGTGCATGGGTATTTCTCCTGCCACGGCTATGGCTGCACTGTTCTGCTGGTGGCTCCTGCTCCTCTGTGAAATGAGAGACGCCCGCTCCTTTGGCCCCCAGGTCCTCCTAACCCGGACCATGAAGAGAGAATAGCAACAGAAAGGGTCACAGTCCCCTACAAAATGTATTTTTTCCATATCAGGTAAAACATTTCAAAGTATGCCTATTTTTGGTACCCACACAAATCTAATCACTTAAGCTGCAATGTATCCCCTATAATTTGCATATATGTCTTCTTTGCTGCCATTTGAAGGAAGAAAAGGCCTAGATTTGTAAATGGATTTGGCTTCCTATTTTCATATTAGGCCAAAGTCTTTCTTAATCTCAGTATGTATTTGCACTGCTCGGTATCATTCTCTCCTTTAAAACACAACAATACCAAGCAAAACTAATGGTTGTGCATTGGGTGAGGGTTTGCAGAGAGATCTGTTTTGAAGTCAACAGCAAGTACACATTTAGTTTCGTGCAAGCCCCACAATACCACATCACGTAGGCCGCTTCTCCTGCTGCTTCCTCTGTCCATTCTGCCTCCTCTCCTGGCCCTGCTAGACTGTTTCCTTAACTAAATGCCACCCTTCAGATCTCAAAGACTTGATTATTCTAAGGATGATGTCTACTGGCCCTTGTGGACCTCTCAGTTGCTTGGCTGGAAATTGCACCATGGAGATGAGCTCTTTTCTAGCCCAGGTGACTACAGGAATCCACCAGTCTGACTAGTGAGTTTGGTTGTTGTTGTTTTTAATATGTGTTAGAGTTTTTTTTTTTTTGTATGCCTCCTACTCTCCTCAGAACTTTTGAATAGGATCCCTCTCAGAGCAGTTGGTGGGGGTGGCCAGGCACCATCTAGTTTTTCAGGTCTCAGGGCCCTGCAGACAATGTTAGTACATGCCTTTCCATTGTCATCACCTTCTGCTGTAGACCAATTTTTAACACCTTACTCCACGGGGGAAAGCTCCTAATGCCTGGCCCGATAGAGTTCTTCAAGTTACTCTATAAATGTAATAGAAATTGTATTTTTATCTTTATATTGGGAAGCATATTAGGATGTTTTGATCACTACTATTCTGACAGTTTGTAAACCACTAGACATTCTCTAGCTTCCACTGGGTTACTTTTTCTCCCATAAAGAGAACCTTAGAGATTTAAGAGCAGCTCGGGAGTAATGTCTCATATTTAATAAGATTTTCATTACTTTTACAAACTCTACTTCAGTACATTTACTGATGGATATACTACGAAGTCACTCAGATCAGACAGTTCTCAATAAATTAGCCAGGGGGAACATAGCATTCCAAGAGAGAAAAATGAATCACAGCATGCCTGACTAATAAAGTTAAATAGCCTTCAATAAATGTAAATGAACAAACTGATAATGAGCACAGTACTGTGTACTTTCCAAGTGCTTAAAGCAACTTTGTCAGTAAGCAAGGGTCTTAAAGGTGGTGGTGGGGGGTGGAGTTGGGGAGGAGATTCTTGATAGGCAAATGGGAACTGGTGACATTGATGGTGAGCAAATTAATTTGTCCTTGCAGCCCCCAATGTGACATTTTGATGACTCAATCCAAGAGTGGTAGGGCTGCCACATTCTGAGAGGGTGGCTACAGGGCTGTTGCTGACCCAGGCATTGTTCTGGTCTTTGTCTCAAGAACTCTGTGCCATGCTCTAAAATGGCCATCTGCCTCTCCAGCAAAAGTCGCTTGGTTCTTGCAGGATCTGGATTTGAATGAGGCCCTGCCACTTTTTGCCTGTGTGGTCTGGGGGTCTGTGAGCCTCTGGGGCATCACCTGGTGGGTGTGCAGGTGATCAGCATATGGTGACCGACCCAGCCCAAGTCTTCATCTGAAATATATGCCAAGGGGCAAGAAAGGAAGCTTCCCTCAGCTCTTTGTGTCTAGCTTTGACCCCAGAACCCCTGAACACAGCATAGGTAGAAAGTGCCTGTCAGAAGGCTGGGGAGCTGAGCAGAGGGGGAGGATGGTTAGCTCTGAGCAGAAACACACAGGAGTGCAGGAGTAGAGGGTGAGACTACTCAGAACACCCACATTGTCACAGGAGCCCCCAGGGGAGGCTGCCGGTAAAGACAGACTCAGTGCCCGAAGCCCTGGGATTCCCCCTGAACAACAGCCATTCACCATTAGTGTACAGGATGCAAGAAGGATGGGTAAGAGCCATGAGGAGGGCACCAGTGAAGCCATCAAGCCCTCTGACAACACTGGTGCCTGGGGTCAAAGAGTGGGCCCCAGCTGGCCTTGCACACTGGGCCCTCAACCCTGGCAAACCCAAACCAGTGGTCGTCATAGCAACTGTGACTCTATCTGGACTTGAACCCCCAACCCCATGCAGTTAGCAGCTTTCACCCCCTGGGCGACTTTGCTTCCAGATCCCGGGCCTCCCTTTTCTTAGGTCATGCATTCTTAGGAATGCATTGCAACACCTGCTTTTCCCTCTCCCACAATGAGCTCATCAATAATGTACCTGCCTACACGTGTCATTCTGACATGGAATCATTCCCCAACATTCACAGAGGAGAAACAGAATGGAGAATGTATGATAAAGCAGGTCCATATTTCAGTAATTAGTATAAATGAATTACTATAATAGTGAATGTAAATGAAGGAAATGAGAAGGGCACAGTACTGTGTACTTAGAAGAACTTACTGCACAATTCTACCGACCCGCACCCCAGAACGGCCGGCAGTGAGACCGTGCCGTTCCTGAAAGCGAGAACTTTCCTGGGGAAGAGGCAGGAAGCCTGCCACTGAGTGAAGCCAGCCTTCTTCCCTTTATGCCTGACACAGGGAAACGGGAGCGACATGGGGGAACAAACCACTTATCCCTCCCTTCCCCACCCCAGCCCACCCCCAGGCATACACATGCACAATTACTGTAATGGGAAAGCTATAAATATAGGTTGATTGGAGTAGATGATTCTAGAGACTCAGATATCATGAGCGGCATTGATTGTGCTTTCATGATTTTTCCGGAATGATAATGATTTGTTAATGGTGTTTTAAATAGAGCAACATGCCCTGATTTACGTGGTAATGGCAGCCCTGGAAAACACACTGCATGACTGTGCCAAAGGAGTGTTGGGGTTTTGATCCGAATGGCAGCCTCACAGGGAGTGCAGTGGACTATCCCAAATACTGTAAAGTAAAATAAAAAAAATCTTAGCTCCAAGGCGCCATGCTGGGGTGAAGGGCTGTACCGCCCCACAGAGAGGAAGAATAAGGATGATCTCACAAGCACTCAGAATGCTGCCTCTAGACGGGTGAAGACCCATCTGATTATTGATAACATCATTCTTGTGTCATGCAAGATTATCAACATAAAAACTAGCCTGCTTTATTTGGTCAAATATTTTTTAACTCACCCCTAGTGTGCTGACTGGAATGACTTCTCTGGTCCTGGTGATTTCTTGGGCCTTATACAGCCGGGAGCCGGGTGTATAGACCCTAGACCGTGGCCTGAAAGAGATAGAGATGGAAACAGTGTGCGAGTAATCGTGGCTGTCCTGAAGACCTGAATTCCCATCCTCACACTTGGTTTCTTGGCTGCCCCTCCTTCTTAAAATAAAACCTCCTTTAGGACAAGCACTGTCTTTGCTTGTTCTTCTGATTATAAATGATTTTGTTGAATGCCCAGTGTGATGCTGCTGTGTTTTCTGGCAGGGTCATTTCTTGTTCTGTCATATTCAAGTGTGGGGTCGTTGTTCATACTCTTGTGCCTGGAAAGCCTCTGTGTTAATGGTATTTTTGCTGTATTTCCAGTTGATCCTGCCAGTGTTTGTGACAAGTGCAAGCTGGGTCTCCGTGGTTCTGTAGGGCTGGCGCGCAGCTCCAGGCGCTGTGGTGGCCTGCAGTCCGTTGGTTGAGACCCTCTGCCTCTTGTTTGCAGTAGGGCTCCACTCTCGGCCCACGGCTGTCTCGGGCATCCCTAGCTGCCCTCCCATCAGCTCTGTCTCAAGGCGACCACGTACCCAACAGAAGGAGGCCTCGCCCGGGTCTGCGCCATGTTCATGCCCCTCAGGGCGGCTCAGGAGGCTTTCAGAGCCACTGTGGGTTTGAGTGAGTCCCTTCCAGCCTCCGATCAACCTTAGGCAATGCTCTCATAGGATCCCTAGTGTGGCCTTTGGCAAACTTGGGAAGCAGATTACTAACTCACTCTTCCCAGCCTGTCTCAGTCTGGAAGCACCACTGAGAGTCCCCTCCGGGTGACCCTGCAGGGAATTGAAATCCCGGTGAGACCCCCCTTTCCTGCAGCAGCACACAGGCCACCACAGGTGACAGGTGACAGGTGGGTGGGGTCATCTGTGTTAAAGCATCCCTAGTTCATTGCCATTTGATTGTGGGTGTTTCAGAGAGGTGGGCGATGGGGGGTTGTTTGCTTTAGCTCTTGAGCAAGCTAGTCTTTGCACACGTTAACAACTTTCCTTAAATTCATTTATTACTCTTTTTGAATTAATCATTTTACGAGGGCTCTTAAAAATCTTACAACAATTATCATTCAGTAGCATTAAGCACACTTGTACATTTGTTGTCATCAACATTCCAAAACAGTTTCTTTCTACTAGAGTCTGATATCCCCTCCTCTTTTCCCCTCCCTCTCCTTCCCTCCCACCCTTGTGAATTCATATATTTTTACCAATTTCACAGACGTTCTATCATTCATTCCAACTATGCACTCACATTCCTAAGAGTCATGCAGCCATCACCACTGTCCATTCCAGAGCCAACCCTCCTCCCCACCCTCCTCCTCCTCCTCCCCCACCTCTCCTCCTCCACCCCAGCCTGTTTCCGGCTATTTGTGGAGCTTTATCCTTGAGAAGGAAAAGAAAGTTTTGTTGCCTACACAAGCACAACTTACACAGAACCACCACACTTGGCCCCGAGAGGGACAGGCAATCACTGTGTGCTCTTCTCCTCAGCTGACGTCCCAGCACCCCTACGCTGAAGTCTTCATCGGCCGGCCACACGTGTGGACCGTGGACCTCGACAACCAAGAGGAAGTGGAGGAGGCTGTGAAAGCGATTCTAAATCAAAAGGTGTCTGTTTATCTGTTGCTTCCCCGTTTGCAATGTGAACTGGAATGTGTGCAGTGCAGGTCCCTTGGGTCGGTAAGTCAGGCTTTTCCAGGACAACTTAGCCCTGGAATTGTAAACCAGCCATGCGAGGGCTTCCGTCAGTGTTCTGTGGAATGAAAGTCAAGCTGATGCCCCGGTGCATGCACTGTTTACACAGACTCTTGGGTGCCCAGTGGCATGGGAGTGGGAGCTGGAACTACATCTGGCTCAGTCATCTACTTGGGTAGCCCTCTCAAAAGATTTAAAAAGTTAGACACATAGCCACAGTTTCCCCCCAACAGCAAGAGAAGCTTCAGGAGTCAGTAGAGAAACACTCCGTCTGTGGTTGGAGTCCGCTCTGAGCCGCAGCAGCCTTCGAACAGAACCAGGCCTCACAATGGTTCTGCCAGGGCCCGGTAGTGTCAGGCCATCTCGGAGAGGACACCCGGCATAGCCTCTCTTCACTTGCTTATCAAAGATTAAGTCAAGACCCACTGTCCTCAACTCAGTTTTAACTGACTTCAACGTATAGGACAGAGTAGAGGTGCCCCTCTGGGTTTATCTTCAAGAGAGCAGTCAGCCTCATCTTTCTCCCAAAGAACTACTGGTGTATTCAGACCACTGACCTCACGGTTAGCAGCTCACTGTGTAATGCCTCCTACATTTTGTAAGATTATATAAAAGTCGTTTCTGTGGCTTAGCTCCTTTAATCAATTCAGCAGACATTTGTTAAGTACATACTCTGCCCAGAAAGTAGGATCCTGACTAAGTAAGGCTTTGGAATTATGGTGCTGGCAGAGACTCTCCAAAGTCCTGGTGACTGCCGAATGAATCAACAAACCTGCCTTAAAAGAAGCATAGCCCTAAAGCTCCGTGGAATCAAGAGGGCGAGACTTTGACATGCCGTGCAGAAGGACATCATGTGAGCTGAAGTCAAGGAGTGGTGGGAAGATGATGAGGACTCTTGCCCGACAAGTTGTGTTGACACAGTGGGCAACCTGATGGGTTCAAACATCACACCTGGGGGGGTGGGGGGGTGGCACAGGATGAGGTGGCATTTCCTTCTGTGGCACATCGGGTTGCTATGAAGTGGGACTAACTTGACAGCAGTCAACCTAACACAAACACACACCAGACACCCTCTGAACCACTCCACCGGTTGTCGCCAAGGCTCTCTGTCTCCTGGTGATCTACATGTGCCAGAGACAGACTGTTCCATAGGTTTCTGTGGCTGATCCTTGAGAAATCAGTCACCGAGCTTTTCTTCCCTGGTACCTTAGGATTGGCTTGAACCTCCAACTTTCTGGTTAACAACCAAGTATGTCACTGTTTTTCCACCCAAGACCTCTCTGGGGCAGTCTAGGGAATTCTTCTGTAAGCATTAACAAGGCTGGCTTCCTGCCTGCAGGGAGTTTACCATCCACCAGAGAGGAGTTACCTTCTCCTCCACTGGGTATTGCTGTGATCAGATCATTTGCACCCTGTCCCCTGTGCTCCCACTGTTTGTATTGTTTTATATTGGAGAATAGGCCTGGAATCAAACAGCTGGGTTTTGTGTTCTAATTCTACCCCAACTCTGTTCCCCTTGGACCACAGACCTAACCTCTGAGCATTGATGCAGACATTAGCGACTTCCTGAGACACTTTGTGAGGACAAAATGAATACATACAGAAAATGCTGATGTATTGTACCAATACATAGTGAGTCCTCAGTCACTGTGCTTGGTGGGGGATGCTAGTCTGCACCCACAGGGGGCCCAAGGATGCCTCATCATGTGTGCGAGAGAGCCCTGTGCGACGGTCACTGGTCCAGGTAGGTTTATAAAATCTCATTCTTGAATTTCCCAGAAGAGGAATTGCTGTGTCAATCAATGGATATGTGTGCCTGCCCTGATGGGAATGTCTGCTGTATAGAGCTTTGCTTGCTCAACCCTGGGTGAGACAGACTCTGTTCTCCCTATAGCCCTGTTTACAGCGGTGTATGCTCTTATTCCAGAAATTATTTGAGGCTTCTGAAAAACAACAACAAAGCCAGCTTCTTAAAAACAATAACAACAAAGCCAGCAGTCACTGTTAGAGAGTCTCTTTTAGGAGCGTTGGCACATGTATTTCTGCACACTGTGGTGGCTCGAGTGTGGCTATGAGACCAGAAATACTTCACTATTTCTGTAGTTCAGCTACCACGGGGGCCACCCAAAAGGAACAGGTTTCAGCTGAACTTAAAATGCAAATTTAATTAAATTTTAAAGGTGTAAAATCAGGAAAGGTGGGCATTTCGGTTATATGCTCACACTATGGTTATTCAATCTGTATGCTCAGCAAATAATCAGAGAAGATGGACTTTATGAAGAAAATGTGCATCAGGATTAGAGAAAACCTTAGTAAAAACTTGTGATATCAGAGAGGACCATGGGACCAGCCCCACCATGGAGACACAACATCCCTCACTGACCCATAGTGCACAGGGACAACACTGGAGACTCGATGCAGGAATTGTGCCTGATCTGACCCCACCACACTGAGGCAGAACACTAAGGGTATGCAGCAGAACAGCAAGGAGAACAAGCACGGAAGTCCCTGGAGAATACCGAAAATAGACTTTGGGCCCAGAGCGTGACACCCCATCAGACTGGACGGAAAGCACTCGTAAAGTTCAACAAACAGACCTGGAACTGTTTATAGGCTTTTCTTTTTTTTTTGTCTTTGATTTTTTGTTCTTGTTTTCTTTTGTTGCTTTGTTTTGCTCTGCTTGTTTTTCTGCTTATTATTGTCTCTGTATGTCTATCTAGGTAAGATAGGCAAGATAAACAATCTGGAGCAAAGAACAGTGGGACCAACAGTTCTGGGGGGACACAAGAGGTGGGGAATTGGGGGGTGGCAACAAACCCAGGGGCAAGGGAACAACAAGTGATCTAAAATCTATGGCAAGGAGGGCATAGGATGCATGGTGGCACTTGAGCAAGGGCAATGTAGCCGAGAAGAAGTACCGAAACCCGAATGAAGACCAAATATGATAGTGGGACAAAAGGAAAGTAAAAGAAACAGAGGAAAGAACTAGGAGGCAAAGGACATTATAGAAGTCTAAATACAGGCATGTACATATTTAAATATATTTTATATACCAGTAGGGAAATAGATCTATGTATCTATATTTAAATGTTTAGTATTAAGGTAACAGATGACCCTCTCCTCAGATACTCCCTCAATACAAGACCACTTTATTCTAATAACCCGGCATCCTGTGATGCTCACCTTCCCTGACATGATCGCTGAAGACAAAATGAGTGCATAAACAAATGTGGTTAGAAAACTGATGTGGCCAGCTATCAAAACACCTAGCATCTGGGGTCTTAAAAGCTTGAAGATAAAGAAGCAGCCATCTAGCTGAGAAGCAACAATGCCCACATGGAAGAAGCACGCCAGCTTGTGTGATCATGAGGTGTCAATGGGATCAAGAATCAGGCATCAAGGACCCAGAACAAAACAATCATATCAATGTAAAAGAGGTGGAGTGGAGATCTAAGCCCATCTGTAGACAACGGGGCATCCCCTTAGAGAAGGGTCACAAGGAAGAGACAAACCAGTCAGGGTGTAGTATAGCACTGATGAAACATACAACACTCCTCTAGTTCTTTAATGCTTCCTCCCCCTACTATCATGACCCTAATTCTGCTTTACCAATCTGGGTAGACCAGAGTATGCACACTGCTGCAGGTAAGAGCTGGAAACACAGGAATCCAGGACAAATAAACCCCTCATGACCAATAAAGAGAGTAGCAATACCAGGAGAGTAAGGGGAAGATGGGGGGAGGAAAGGGGGACCAATTACAATGATCTACCTAGAACCCCCTCCGAGTGAGTGAAGGGAGATAGGAGTTGGTGTAAGACTTGAAAAAAAAATAATAATACCGCAATTTATAAAGTATCAAGGGTTCATGTGAGGGGGGAAATGAGAGGATGCCCAAGGCTCAAATAGAAATAAAATGTTTTAAAAACAATAATGGCAACATTTGTACAAATGTGCTTGTCACAATGGATGCATTGTGTATAATGTATGCATTGTGATAAGAGCTGTAAGAGCCCCCAATCAAAATATAAAAAAATAAAAATAAATTTTTAAAAACTTGTGATATGCAGGTGACACAATTTTGCTTTCTGAAAGTGAGAACTTGAAGCACTTGCTGATGAATACCAAGGATTGTAGTCTTCAGTCCAGATTACTGCTCAATGGAAAGAAGACCAAAATCTTCACAACTAGACCAATAGGTAACATCATAATAAATGGGGAAAAGGTTGAAGTTGTCAAGGATTTTATCTTGGATCCATAATCAATACTCTTGGAAGCAGCAGCCAGCAATCAAGTAAGACATGCCATTAGATAAATCTGCTGCAAAGTACTTCTTTAATGTATTCCCAAAAATGCATGTTGGACAAAGGGCATTTGGAGCAGAGACTCAAACCCATCTGCAGACAATGGAACATCCCCTCAAAGAAGGGTCACAAGAAAGGGATGAGTCAACCAGGGTGAAGTATATCACCAATGAAACATACACTATTTCCCTGGTTCCTAGAGGCTTCCTCACCCCCCACTATCATGACCCCAGTCCTACCTTTCAGTCTGTACAAAGCATGTACAGTGGTAGAGATAAGAGCTCACACAGAATCCAGGCTAGCTAAGCCCCTCATGAACAGAAATGGGAGTAGCTATCCCAGGAGGAAGATGGGGAGAAGAGGCGGGAAGAAAGCATGGGGGAAGAGAGACAGTGAACATTATAAGATAGGAAAATATTCATAATCAATGGCTTAAAAGGGATTCATGGGAGTGGGGATAAAAACAGGAGCTGATACCAAGGGCTCAAAAAGAATGTAAATGTTTAGAAAATAATGATGGCAACATATGTACAAATATGCTTGATACAATTGATGTGTGGACTATTATAAGAGTTATAAGAACCTGCAATAAAATCATCTTTAAAAAAATAACAGAAGAAGAAGAAGGAAGAGGAAACAAGGATGTTACTTTGAGGACTAAGGCATGCCAAGCCATGGCATTTTTAATGACTTCATATGCGTGTGAAAGTTGGACATTGATTAAATAAGAAAGTCTCAAGAAAATTCAATGTATTTTAAATTATGATGTTGGCAAAGAATATTAAAGTGCCATGGACTGGCAGAACAGCAAACAAATCTATCTTGTAAGATATACAGCCAGAATGCTCATTAGAGGTAAGGATGGCACAACTTTGTCTCACACACTTTAGATGTGTTATCAAGAGAGACTGGACCCTTTTGAAGGACATCATGCTTGGGGAAATGGAAGAGCAGCAAAAAAGAAGTCCCTCAACAAGATGGACCGCCACGGGCTGCAGCAACGGGTTCAGACATAGGAATGGCTGTGAGGTGGTATGGGGCGGGCGGGTTGTGTTCTGCTGTGTCTGGGTTGCTCTGAGTCGGAGCTTGGTGGCATCTACCAACAACAAGCTGTGGAATAGAACTGTGCAGACGAAAAACCTAAGAATTCGAGGACTCGGGAACTTACCCCAGGTTATCCATCTAGTGTGAGCTGGATTCAGACCCAGGCCTTGTTGACTAGTTTCTTCAAACAGTGTAATATCTCAAAGAAAAAGAATGAGATGAAATAAAGAGAAAAGTGGGGGGAAATGGAGTAAGAAATTTGGTTAATGCCAAAATTATTGTCCTAAAAACTAAATGTATTATATGCAAAAATTTATGAATATGTAAGAAATTTGGTGCCAATATTTTCATATTTAATGACAATTTAAAACATTAAATAATTATATGACACTCAAAAAGAAAGAAAATAGTACCCATCAAGAAAGAATATGTGGTATTTATATAATCTGTTGTCATTTTTAGAGGATTAAGAGTGAAGGGGTGAAGTTTAGCCTGTCAGTCAGGTTACAACTTGATGACCTCATTTGGAGGCACTAAGGAGATAAATAGCTCACTGGGGGTGAGACCCAGGCCGACTCCCTGGGAGACACTGCAGCTGACAGGCCACATGAAGCTTTGCGAGTGCCCTGGGCCAGAGGAACCACGTGGAGAATCCTGCCAGTGCTGAGATGCTCACACTGCCACTGGATCCACAAGACTTCCTACCCATTGACCTGTGATCTTCCTGCATTTGGTATTATTGCATTGTTTTATGAGTCTGAAGAGGACTTTACAGATTGGGGCTAATATTGGACTATGGACTTGATCTGCACTGCGCTGGATGTTTTCTTAACATACAATTACTCTTTATAGAAAACTCTTTTTAAAAATCACTTTATTGGGGTCTCATGCAACTACATACATACATACATACTTACATACATTTGTACATTCATTGCCATCATCATTATAAAGCTCTTTCTTATACACATGTGGCAATGAATTTGTTTCTCTAGTCTACCAGACTAACACAGGATATAATCAATAAAACCAGGCTTAGAGATAGCACAGATGTTGGAAATATCAGGTGGCAGCTTTAAAATACTCTGATAAGTACAGAAAAGATTTATAATTCATGGGGAAAATGGACGACATGTGTGAACAGATGGGGAATTTCAGCAAAGAGGGTTTTTAGCTAAATAAAAAGTCTAGAAACGAAAAAAATACACAATGGGAAATGAGCTTGTAAACTGTATACAGTAGAGAGAAGATTCCGTGATTTGAAGAACTGGTCATTACAGAGAATCTCAATAGAAAGATAGTGAGAAAAGAAGACATTAGAGGGAAAAGAACATCTGAGATCTGTAAGGCGCGATCAGCATGTCTAGTTTACGTGTCTCTGGGATCTTGGATGGCAGGGAGCAGGGCACAGGAGGACTATTTCAAGAGAGAAGCTTATTGCCATCGACTCGGTTCTGACTCACAGTGACTCTACAGGACAGTGTAAAACTGCCCTGTGGATTTCCAAGACTGTAACTCTTTGTGGAAATAGAAGACCTCATTATTGTCCTAGGGGTGGCTGGTGGTTTTGAACTGCAGCCTTTGAGGTTAGCACTTGAAACTCTACACTATCAGGTGCCTTTATACTCAAACTGGCTGCCCTCAAGTCAGTTCAGACTCACAGTGCCTCCTGCACGAGATAGCTGGAAGGAAAAAAATTAATGACTTCCATTAACTTCACGTCTTTGGAGCTCAGTGAACCCAAGCAGGGTAAACAAAGAAAAACACACCTAGATACATCATGGTGAAACTGCAGTACATCAAAGATAAAGAATCCATAGAGAGATTCAATGGAGTAGAGCCTGGTATTCTTGTACCTTCTAAGTACATCTCTCGTTAACTGATGCCAGGTCACAGTGCAAGTGACTCCAGGGAGGGTGTAGCTGATCTGTCTGAGAGCAACTCCCTGTAGGAGTTGGATCCAGACGTGGACATTGAGGTGGGGAAAGTGGATACCAGAGGGGACAGGAAATCTCACAAGAAGAGAAAATGGAGAAGGTGGAAAAGCGATGTGAAGTCTCCCAGGCCAGCAGGAAGTAGACATTGCAGCCTGCACACTTCCTTGCTGTGCCCCTGCCCACAGCAGGAGTCTTTTCTGCAAAGCAGGAAGACCAGCAGTTCCTTGCTTCTCCACCTCTAGCTCCTCCATGAGTTTCTCAGCGATCAGATATGGTCCTAGCATCCTTTTCATTCTTCCCCAAAAGAGGCCTTGACTTGTTCTAAGAGACGATTATGCAGGAAAGCTGTTCCACTCCATCTGCACAACAGCCCCCGTGTGAGAGGCTTGTCAATGCTCTGTACTCCTAGATCCAGAGAGCTTCCACACACAGAACACCCTACCCCCACCTCCGCAGTACTCCTTATGTGACTCACTACACCAGGGGCGGCTTCAGAAAACAACTGTATGGTTGTGTTTGCTGCTGTGATTCCCTCCCCCCTTTATAGAAAAATGGTTTGTCTTCATATCCTTTCAAACAATGAACCACCCACAAAGCAATGGATGAGTCAGCATCCCTTTGGTGAACCTGGGTTTGGTTGGTCGGAGAACAAAGGGAAAACCATTCTTCGGAATTCACTGTGTTGACCCTTTTGAATCCATGCACTTCTGTTTCTTCATGAATGTTCTTTGGAAAGGTTACAGGAAAGGTGCAGGTTTTCAGTCTGTTTCCCACCCCCGGCACTGGACCTGCTGGCCTCGTGGCAGTTGACCACTGGGGTTTGTCTATTTCATCATAGACATTTAAATTGTCCTCTTTTAAATGAACACAATGATGGCACATACTCCATCGTAGCAGTATTTTAGGGTTTCCCTAGAAAGCCTTGAGAGGAGACATGTCTCAACTAGAATAGAAGGCTTCCGAAGTCAAGCATGAATAAAGCAAATAAATCTTTAAATGAAAAGGAGAATCTTACTTTTAGTGAGAAGGGACAGAGAGGCCCGAGATGGTGCGAAAGCTTGAGATGAGAAGGAGCAAGTTTCACAGTTGAAAGTCTGTTTCAAGGCGCCTAGAGTCTTCAGAAAGGAGTCCTCTAGAAAGAGCCATCTCTTGGTTCTAGCAGCAAAGTCAGCTATTGCTCAGTCGCTTTCAGATCCATCTAGATGGACACGAGCAGGTGTGGCTGAAGTGCAGCCTGTGCGTTGGAAGATGCATTGTGATGTCACCAAACCATAGTCAGAGACTTTTAGAAAGAGCAGTGTTGCCCAGCATGCACCCAGAAGCGGTAGGGCAGAATGCCCAGAGACCAGCTCTTTGGTTACCTGATGAACCAGTGGTTCCCATAATGGGGCATACCATGAGGGTGGGGCCACTGAAATGGTCCGAGTTGGCTGCTAAAGCAGATACCTACACTTTATTCTGGGGTATGAGCTATACTATAAAAGTTTTCCCGGGGGTGCTGGGTGATTTTTCTTTTTTTCTGAAAAGGTCGCAAGTAGGCCAAATAAGTTTGGGAGCCTATATACTAAAAGATGCCTTGTTCCATTCTTAAGAGTCCCCCATCTCAGATATTCTGTCCAGTTGTTTAACCTGTAGACTCAGTGTAGGCAGTATAGACCTCAGAGGGAGAGGAGGAAGGAGCCTGCCTGTCTGCACTGGTCTGAAAGGTACTGATAGACTCCGAAGCCCTAATAGACCGGGCTCACTGCTTGTTTTCTCTCAGAAGGAATTCCCATTTCAGGTGGACTCTGCCAGCCAGGCACGCTCTTCATAGTGCTGATAGATCGCACGTAGCAGGAATCAAGCCATGTCTTGCCCCACCCCAGTCCCCAGATTGTTAGCAGTATTGATCAGCATGTCTCCCCATATCCATGAAGTACCTTCTAGGCGCTTGTATTATCTTTGTCAAGTCTAGGTTCCTCTGTGTAGAAATACTAAGGCTTTTGTGAGAACCAGTTCAACCTCTGCCCAGACCTGTTTCACAGCCTCCTTGTGCGTTTTATCATGTCTGCTCTCACACTAGGGAGCCCTGATGGCGTACTGGTTAGGCATGTGACTGCCATCTGCTAGGTCAATAGTTTGAAACCACCACATGCTGTTCCACAGGAGAAAGACAGGGCTTTCTATTCCCAGAGGCTGATACCATGTGAGAAACACACAGGAGCAGTTCTACCCCTTCCTGAGTCAGCACCGACTCAGTGACAGTGAGTTTGTGTGTTTTTTGTTAATCTCACACTGTGTGTTCTACCTGGAGCTTTTGTAAAATTACAGTTCCAGACCTTTGACTTGGTAGAATTAAGATACCTGGCTTTGAATTGGTAGAATTACAATTCCTGACCTTTGACATGATAAAGTTAATATCTGACTTTTGGCGTGGTAGAATTATGATTCCTGACCTTTGGCTTGGTGGAAGCCTACTTTGTCCTGCTGGCCTCCAGAACCATTGAGGGGAACCCTCTGGCATGTTTTCACTCTCCATGTTTGTATCATGAGTCCCTTGGGTACATCGTTAGCCTGGTGCCCCAGCACAGACCCATGCTTTTGGCACTGTCATGCATCTCTAAGTGATTCTTCATGCGCCTCTGGCAGACTAGGGATCATTCATTCAGCAGGTTCGTTGTGTGCCACAGTAAGCTCAGCACCAGGATCAATGAGCAATGCCATGGGCCCCGAGCCAGGGAGCTCGCCTCCTAGCAAGTAGCAAGGTAGTTCACGCTTTGGGTTAAAAGCATGCTCTGGGCCAGACACTGAATGAAGCACCTCATCTTTTAAAATTATACAGTCTTCACCATTGTAAAAGGGTGTTCTTCTATCACTACCTTACACATGAGGTACTTGAAGTGTAAGGGATGGTAGGTAGCTTGTTTAGGGTCCCATAAGCCTCAAAGTCTGCAGTCTGGCACCTCCATGTGTGTTGGTTGAGTGTGTCCATGTAACTGAGAGAATGACAAATGCCTCCTGGTCTTCCCCTCGCTCACGAATCCATGTTCTGTTTCCATAGATCGAGCCATACATGCCATACGAATTCACCTGTGAGGGGATGCTGCAGAGAATCAACGCTTTCATCGAGAAGCAGGTAAGTCTCCTAAAAAGTCTGTCTGGTTTGGCCCTGTCCTGCTTCCTGTTACCCCCCAGAACATTATCAAGAACAGTTTGAATCTTAACACAGGGATGTGGTCATTTTCAAAGTCAACCAGTAGCTTTGGGGGTTTCAAAAGCGTGTACTCTCCAGGTCACCTGAAACTTGAGTCCTTTCGCTGGGAAATTTGTGATGCAGTTCTTTAGTGTGACCTTGTTTGTAACACGAGAGGCTTATGTCAATGTCATCGAGTCACTGCTGACTCATCTTGACCTCCCGTGCATTTCTGAGACTTTAGCTGTTGACAGGAGGAGAAAGCCTGGCCTTGCTCCCAAGGAGCTGTTGGTGGTTTCAAACTGCTGACATTGGGGCTCGCAGCCCAACGTGTAACCACTACTCAACCAGGGCCTCTAACATGAGAGACTAGCCAGGGCCCAAATGAAGACCTCGTCAGTTCTGCCCCTGAGTGAACTCTGAAGTGTGGAGACTGAGGGAGACAGAGGGTCTGCCTGATCTTCATTCTCCTTCCAAGAAGCCCCATTTCCAAGGACTCTTTAATAATAAATGTTCAGTGATTCTAAAACTGCTAGAACTCAGATTGGCTTTAACATGTTTTGAAAACAGGGCCTCTTTTCAAACAAAGCCTTACATGAAATCTAAGGACATGGGTCAGATAAAAAGTAATTCTGAGGCAGGAGAAGTTCCCAAAGCCCCACCACCGCCAACAGAGTTTGGAAACTGCAGAATGTGTTCCTAAAGATAAAGGCCGGGCTGAGCCCCGGTGGCGTAGTGGTTGTGCGCGGGACTGCGGCCCACTGGGATGGAGGTTCAATTCCAGCAGTGGGACTGGGCCTCCTACTCCCACCACCAAGAGCAGTGATGCCCAAAAAAAAAAAAAAAAAAACAAAGATAAAGGCCAAGCATGTCATTGTCCATCCTTTTTAATAGTCTTTGAATTCCTTCAAGCTTCAAAGAGCTGGAGGTAGACGAAGAACCCCATGGGGCTAGGGGAATGTGAACTCCCTGACCAGATTGCAGAAAGGGGGCTCCCTTAAAAGAATAAAGTATAGGATTATGGAGCCATTAGTGCTCTTACACCATAGGGGTAAGGATTGGGAAGGCTGAAAATAGAGTGTGTTTAAAGTCGAAGTCGTTGTTATCATCGATGACGATGGTCACGCCAAAGAAAGTTTCAGGAGCAGACCTGGAAATAAGAGGAGACTGGAGTTTACAAGCAGCCAAGAGTTGGCGCAGTCATTGGAGAGTAGGGCCTCTGGGGCAGGGCCTCCAGCATGATGGTTCTCATATCCTGAGAGCCTGGTGAAAAAATGCACTTGAGAGCTGAAGCTTCAGGGTTCAAATCTAGTGCCAGGAGACCATGAGACCATGATACTCTGGGTGCATTATTCAACCTCTCTGTGCCTGAATGTCCTTCCCCATGGCGCGCACGTGGAGATCCCAGGAAAACACACATGGGACGTCTGTAGCAGGCCTGGCATGTTGTCAGTGCCCCCCAAGTGGGCCCTGACCCGTGGCGATCATTGGCACAGCAAAGCGAAACACCACCTGGGTGGTGCCATCTGCACAGTTGGCCCTGTGCTTGAAGCCATGGCTAAGGCCACTGTGTCATCCATCTCGTTGAGACTCTTCCGTGTCACCATGGGCCTTCTGCTTACCTAGCAGGATGTCCTTTCCCAGGGCCAGAGCCCTCCCGACAACATGCCCTAAGTATGGGGAATGACGTCGCCCCATCCTTGCTTCTAAGGAGCATGCTGGCTGTACTTCTTCCAAGAGAGGCGTATTGCTCTTTGGACAGCCTGTGGTACTTTTGAGTTTCCTTCTTCGGAACCGCAATTCAAAGGCATCAGTTCATTGCCAGTCTCCCTTATTCACTGTCCAACTCTAAGATGCATGTGAAGGCATTTGAAAATGCCAGGGCAGGCCCGCCCGAGTCCTCCACACCTTCACAAGGCCATGTACTGACTCACCCAGTGCATCCTGTTGTTTGAGCTCTTGACTGTGCATTGGTTGTGGATCCCAGCAAGATGGAAGCCTTGACAGCTTCAGTCTTTTCTCCACTTACCTTGATGATACCCCTCAGCCCAATTGTGAGCACTTTGGTCTATGCATGGAGTTGTAATCCAGGCTGGCGGCCGCAGCCCACACCATGTCAGTAAATGCCCATTGATCCTGTCACTCACTCACTAACAGACTCTCCCATGAGGACAAGGCATTTGAATTATGATGCTATTTAGTCAGAATCTCTCACTGACATCAGTCAATGCCAGCTCATTGTACATGAATTTTTAGGACAGGATAGAACTACGCCCGTGAATTTCCAAAATTATAACTCTTCATGGGAGTAGAAGCCCTGTCTTTCTCCCATGGAGCGACTGGTGGGTTAGAACTGCTGACCTTACAGTTTGCAACCCAATGCGTATCCACCACGCCACCAGGCACCCTTTAGTCAGAACAGGACGCTTTACTTATTTTCCCTATGAACCCCAGAAAGGCACTTCTCTCTCTTCTGGAGACTTCTGTCTGCTTGTTTGTGAAGTTTGCATGGTCCCATCATGCCCCGCTTCTTTTTATTGCTAAACCATCTTCCAGGATGTGGACTTGGAACTTTGGGTCTCTGCTGTGCAGGTGAGGAGCCTTTAGTGGTTCAGTGTTCAGCTTTTATGAATCCCACTGCCGTGGGCATCAACACATACGTCTTTGTGTGGCCATTTGCTGCGTTCCTCATAGGAGTGCCTTCGAGCCATTTCTGGCTCATGTGACCATGTGGGTCGTGGTGCAGGGTGGTGCTGATGCACTGGGCCCTCACAGGGCTGCCCCTCTCAGGAAGCACCTACCAAGCCTCTGGGTACATTCAAACCACCAGCGTTTGGGCTACAGTCATGCTTTTAGCGCAGAGCCCAGGAATGGTTTGCGACCAGCCCTCCTGAGCGCAGGCCCCGGCTCAGTGGATTTGAGTGCATGGTTGCGGTGCTTCCCTCCTCCTTCTTCTACTGCATAGCCTCTTCTTGCTCCCAGAGCCCGTGTCTGCCTGCTCTCTGCCCCAGCACACTCACTCGCTGGCCAGTCACACGGAGCCCCTGCTGCTCCACGCACACTCCTTTGTCAGATCTCAGTGTCCTCTCTGTCTGGAGTTCCACACAGATATTTTCGGACTCTCTCCTTTACTTCCTCCATCCTTTCTTGCCATGGCTGAACCCTAGCCAGAACCCTAGCCGAGATCCTCATACCCCCACCCTCCTAGCAGCGCTATATAGGCTCCATGGCCTGAGGCGCCAAACCAGCATGCACACACTTGCTATCAAGAAGAGTGACAGGACCCCCGTCACTGTATAAGTGAAGCAAGCCTGCTTGGTGACATGACCTTGCGAAGGCAGACTGCTGCTGCTCTCCAAGAAGGGAGTGCACGGGCAGTGAGCCCTACGGCAGAGCCTTAAGGGCGGCGTCCTGGGCCCTGACCTTGCTCTTCTTGGGACGCAGTGCCCTTTCTCCGCAGCGTCTCCTCCGGCCTCCCGTGAGGTGCCTCTGCAAGCAGCACAGGCCCCAGGTGCCCCTCCTGACGGGCTGTGGAGGAGCAGCACCTGCTCTGTGCCAGGTGTTTGTCAGCCGCACAGCCCCCACCTGCCGCCGTGCATTGCAGAGGAGGCACCAGAGATCAACGAGGCAGAGGAGGCTCCTAGTGGAAGCAGTGGACCCACAGGCTGGTCTGGAGGACATGAGTGTGCCCCCGTGCCCTGTCCCCCACAGTCAAGTGAATCTTCCTCCTCTTGTCTTTGCTTCCTAAAAAAGGTCTGTGAGGCCCGTAGGGGGCACTTGGCTGATAACAGGGGAGGGAGGCCATGATTTGATTCTATAATGTTCCCAGCCCCCAAATGCTGGCAGGCAGCTCTGCATTGTCACATGAGGTCCCCAGAGGTCAAAGGTAACTTGAAGGCACCCAGCCAAAGCAACAGAGCTGCCTTCCCAGCTCCACAAGGCCACCGAGAGCACAGAGTGCCCCAAACCCGAGTGGTGCTGAGGTCGCATGTAAGGAGAAGCTGGCCCATGATTCTCGTCCAAGAAGCATGGGAGGAAATTCAAAGCCATTTGCGGTCCAGGCGACCCAGTGCTTTACCTCTGACCCACCCAGTTGGAGGGATAATTTCTCCCCCTCCCACCAGGGGCCACATTCCAAAGAGAAGGCGGAGCCTCACATCCCGAGGAAGCCGCCGCTCTCTGCCATCTCGCAACTGTTAGAGCCTCGGAGTCGTCCGTTTCCAACTTGCATGATGCAGGTGTTTGGCCTCCACTCACCGTGAAGCAAAGTATTTGTGTTTGTGAACCTCTGAAGTCAGTGGAGTGGGTTGCTGTGGCTACACCCCGAGGCATTGTTGTTGTTGTTGTTGTTTTTCAATGATTTTATTTGGGGCTCTTACAGCTCTTATTATTATAAGAGCTACATCAATACATCATTTGCATCAAGCATATTTGTACACATGTTGCCATATTTGGGTCTTTGATTTCCCAGGAGCAGGACTGTGGGGCTGCATATCTCCTCGGCCGGTTCTCCGTGTGCCTGAGGGAGGGACTCCCAGGAGGAATTCGTGGCCCAGAGTCCCACCACCAGGGGTCACTCTCACCGGAGTTACAGGCAGCTTCCCCTGCAGGTTGGGTAGCCCTCAATGCCCACCAGCAGCGGGTCCAACTGGGCCGTAACCAGAAAACAGGACAGACCCCCCGGCTCAGGGTGTGTAATCAGCCTGCCTAGGAGTTTGCTAGGCCTCATTGCCAAAGGCACAGGCAGGAACTCTGGTCCTGGGTGGCACTTGACTTCTTGCTCACACTTGCTTACGGCTGCTTGAAACATGATGAAGCAGCACAGGGATCCCAGGCCAGAGTGAGTGAGAGAGCTGCTCTGTGCTCTTGGCCGACATGGCTGGCTGTCACTCATGCTCATACCACAGGCTGCCTGCCCCAAGCTCTCGCCACTCACCACACTTCGGCCCCGCATGTGCTGGTTCCCCTCCCTTGCTCTCGGCCCTGGGATGAGCAGCAGCCCTGCTTGTTCTCGGTGAAGCCCAGGTGGTGTGGTGCCGTGGTTATGCCGCGATCACAGGGTCAGCAGTTCAGAACCCCCAGCAGCCCCAGAGGAGAAAGGCGGGGCTTCCAACTCCCATCTTGAACGCCCACAGCAGGTCGCTGTGCATCTGCAGTGATTGAGAGCAGTGAGGTTGCTTGGGTTTGGTCCTGTTCTGAGCCCCTTTGCTGTGTGGCGCCTCCCCCCACCATGCTCAGGCTGTGTCTGTCTCTAGCTGTCGCACTAGGGGATGTCGTGAGTTGGAACCCACCAACACAGTTGGGTCTCTGCCCAAGGGTGCGGCGCTGAGTGAGGGTGTGTCAGGTGCCTCTGTGTGTGCCTTGACCTCACAAAGTCACACTTCTGCCTGAGAGAACCAGCAAGTGTTCTGGAAGTAGTGTCCCGTTAGATAACTGCCAGGTGGGGTGAGTGCTGAGATAAATGCCTTTGAATTTGAGGAGGAAGGAGCCCAGCTGGTGAGAGGGGACCTGGAGATGGGCCTTCCAATGACCGGACTGTGTCAGTTTGGATGGCAGTGGTGGTCCTACGGGTGGTGATGATGGTCATTCACCCTGTACTCCAACATCGGGGTCCCAGGACAGTGGAAATAGCTAACCAGAGGGCAGATTAACCCTAAGGTGACCCATTCTAGCCCACCCAGAAGCACCTTACGAAAAAGGACCGGTGACCTATTTTAGACAGATGGGCCTGCACCACAGACTGCCTGCACACGGCGGGCAGCTGTTTCCAGCAGAACCCGATTGCGGCCCAGGTGCATATCTGACCACAGCTCTTCCTCACCCTGCTTCCTGGTGGCTGGGTAGCTTGGCATGGGGACCAGGGTTCTTGGCTGATGGCTTCCTTGTCGTCCTAGGACTTCTGTCACGGGCAGGTGATGTGGCCGCCGCTCAGCGCCCTGCAAGTCAAGCTCGCAGAGCCCGGGAAGTCCTGCAAGCAGGTGTGTCAGGAGAGTCAGCTCATCTGCGAGCCGTCCTTCTTCCAGCACCTCAACAGGGACAAGGATGTCCTGAAGTAAGTGCCCTAGGGGGGGAGCCAGCCCAGCGTCCCCAGACCCGGCCTCGGCTGCTCCTTGGAAATGGGCTGGGGCTCCAGGGTGACTCCTCTCAGGCACTGCCTGAACGGCACGATGAAAAGTAGGGGTGGCAGGGCGGGGTGGGAAGGGATGGACTTTACAGAGCGCACTGTCTGGTCTCAACCTGAAGGTCACGGGAGGTGTCCGACTGATACATAGCACAGACTGTGGGGGCTGCAGTTGGAATCCTTGCCCCTCGGCCGAAGGTTTTCAGCCCCTTCAGGATTGAATGGGGTCTGCCTATTAACAAACTGATAACAATGATCTACATATAACCCCCTCCCATTGGGATAGACAACAGAAAAGTGGGTGAAGGGAGACATCTGTCAGTGTAAGACATAAAAAATAATAATAATTTATAAATTATCAAGGGTTCATGAGGGGTGGAGGGAGGGTGGTAGAGGCAGGGAAAAAAAGGAGAAACTGATACCAAGGGCTCAAGTAGAAAGAAAATATTTTGAAAATGATGATGGCAAAATATATACAAATATGCTAGACACAATTGAGTATGCAAGTATCATGATAAGAGCCCTGAGAGCCCCCAATAAAATACTTTTTTAAACAAACAAAAAATGAAACCATATCGAGGTGGGGTCTGGCTTAAACTTAAACACCTGTGAGACAGAACAAATGAACAGGCCACCGAGAAGGAGACTGAATGGAAGAGACATAGATGCCTTGTGGGTCTCAGGGCACAGGCAGGGAGCCATCTTGTCCCCTAGGGCAGGGAGAGGCTCCCAGGGGCTTGCCTCCTCACCTGCACGCACAGCCCCTACCCCCACTAGCCCCCCAACTGGCCATGTCTGCGTGCCAGCCACACCAAGTATGCCAAGGCCCCTCTCGATCCGAATGCAGGGTGCACGGTTAGCCCGCCATATTGGCCCAGAGCGTCGGGGAAGAGCGTGGTGGCCTCAGGTGGCACAGCCGGCCCACCATGCTCTGGCTTCTTGCTCTACAGGGGAGAGTCGCTGCCCACAGTGGCTGTCCTGCACAGAGGGTCTTCTGTCCCTCCTATCAACTGTGTCATCTCAAAGTGTTTTGTAAAAGCCTTTAATCGAGCAAATGTGGCTGATGACATTTCACGCCGGAATCAAGTTGTGGGGGTGCAGGACTCATGGTTTTGTCACCTGATGCCCAGGCAGCCTCCAGGCTCCAGAAGACTGTGTGTGTGTGTGTGTGTGTGTGTGTGTGTGTGTGTGTGTGTTGGGGTGTTGGTGCAGGGGTTGGGGTGGGGTGAGATGGGATGTCTGGTACTTAAGGAAATCCTATCATAGCACTGGAAGTTCTATCCCCCCAGATGCCAAATTCTAGGATCCTGGTTTTGTGGCCCCCAATGCCAAGTCTGAAGGTTGCTCACGGGGGACGGGAGGGACTCCCCGGGTTCCTGTGCGCTTGCTGTCCCCTGCAGCACATGGCTCTTCATCTGTGCTGGTAGCTAAGGCTGAGTCTCTGCATTTGAGCACATGGTGCTGTCAGCCCCTCCACACCCAGATGCCCAACTGGTACATGGCGCAGGGCGCAGGCCTGCCCCAGAAACAAGGTCCTCCCTAGTGTTCACCATCAGGAAAGCCTCGCCAGCACCATCCTCCCTTCGTCACCAGTGTCCTCGTCTGTCAGATGGATGCATCCTTCCCAGGTGACTGGGATGTATTGTCCAGCCAGCTAGTGCCAGCTCATAACAACCCCTCTTCCAGAGACCCTGGGCAGGGGAGCAAGCAGGCCCAGCCTCCAGCCACAAGCCCGGCTCCTCCCTCAGAGTTCCCGAAAGCAGATGGGCTTATGTGTGTCTGTGGGGTTACTGCAGGCCTGGTCCCTATGTCTGGGCTTAGTCACGACTATACACACACACCCTGTCATGTAAATAGGTGTATTTTCTATGCAAAGCCTCAAATGAATGCCAATTTTGCAATAAAGCCACCAGAAATTAATTCTCCCGCAGATAAGAGCCCTACTGAATAACTTGCTGATGCATTTGTAAATCCCGATCATGTTGTAAATCCTCACTATCTACTGAGCTCCTGCTCTGTGGGGGGGTAATCCTGGCCCATCCATATTCATAACCAATTAGCAATTAGCATTCCTACCAGCATTACGTCTCCCCTGACAAGGCACCTGTCCTGAGCCGAACTTAGGCTGTGCTCAGCCTGCACATCTGCCGCCAGAAGAGCCCCACGCTCACAGGAGGTGTGAGTGCAGTGTGTGACACAGAAGGAGCCTTTGCAGGGTTCCGGGCTGGTTTCTTGGCTAGGGAGCTGGTCAGTGTTAGTGCCCGCAAAGTGTTCTGCCTGGCCTGGCTTTGGCACCAAGACATTACCCTACCCAAGAAGGGGGCCATGAGACAGGCCAGCATGCCCTCCACTTGATGGGAGCATACGTTCATGTGTGAAAACCAGATTTTACATTGCTGCCTTTTAAAAAGTTGCAGTTGCTAAGGTCTTGGGATTACCAGCATTTGGGGTTTCTTTTGAAGGAGGGGGATTCTGAACTGGAAGCGAGAGCAGAGGTTGGACCAGAGTTGGCGTGGTCAGTCATAAATAGGCTGTGGTTAGATGTCTCTCTTGTGAGGCCGAACTCCCCCGCCTGCCTTGACCACACTCAATGCAGCAGGCAGCCGTGAGCAGCATGTGGTCGTGGCATTTCTCTAGCGCTGTACAACTCAAACGGAAGCTGGGACCACCAGCCGCTCCCAGGGAGATCGGCGGCCTTCCTACTCCCATCAGCACTTCCCCTCTCTGAAGCCTGCAGGGGTTGCTGCGAGGCTGGCTTGCAGAGGCTCCTCAGCCGATAGCTTATGCTTCGAAACTGTCACAGCCAGAAAAAGCCCTCAGCACAGTTCTCCTGAGCACACTGGAGTGGGGGGTGGGAGTGGAGCCAGGAATCAGATTTCACTCAGGCCAAGGGGTCTAGGACATCGCCCACTGCTGCCCCACAGTGACTTTCAGGTAAGACAGCACTGCTCTCAGTCCCCTGGACAGAGAACTCGCCTGGGTTGAGCTGAGTCTCAGAATCATGCTCCGTGGGCAGACTTTGATGCCAGCTCTGATCTCTGGAAACCCCTTCTTTCCAAGTAGGGGGATCTGTGACCTAACTGTTTGCCCCTGCTTCTGGCTCAGTTTTCCTTGTAAAAAGCCTTAAAATTCCACTTCTTGTTCCCTCCCTTGTGGCTCAGGGCTGCCTAGTTGGCCAACCCAGACCAGAGGTCTTAGGTATGTGGGGACACCACGGTCAGATAAGAGGCAGTGTGGCCCGAGTCCCTCTGAGCCAGGGTCTCATCAGTATGCAAGGTGGAGGCCGGCCCTGACAGGTGTGCAGCAGGATTGCTGCTGGCATCCCGTGCTCCCAGAAGCAGTTGGAGCTTCAGATCAGAGTGAACAGGAGCTAGGCTGGCAGCTTCCGCACGCTCACCAGAGGCCCCCGCAGATGTGCTGGGAATGGCAAGGCCAGGTGCACAGGCAGCTGTTGGCCTGAGGAAGGGTGAGGGGAGACCAGGAAGCTCCAGAGATGGCAGGGAGTCTCATGAGCTCCATTCTGATCCCCAGTCTACCACCAAGAGGTAAGACGTCCCTGAAAAAGCAGAAGGGAAGTCATTCACAGGGAGTAGTGTGGTCTCTCCAACATCTGCTGGGGAAGCGCTGTCAGTGCTGAGTTGGTGGCTACAGCTGTTCTCATTCTGCGTTGTGGCTCAGTGGTTTCCCCTTGACTGCTAACTCAAGGTCAGTGGTTCGAAACTGCCAGCCACTCTGCAGGAGAAAGATGTGGCTTTCTGCTCCCACAAAGATTTAGAGAAGCCCATGAGGGGCAGTTCTCCTCTGTCCTGTGTGGTTATATTAGACAGGGTTCTCTAGAGAAACAAAACCAGGACATTAGTCCACACAGCAGGAAACAGAGCCCAGATCAACTCACTTCCATGGTTCAGTTAATATACTGAAGGTATATTGTGCTGACTCACAAAGCCACATGCAGTGACCCAAAACACAGGGGCATCACTAGCCATGGGGATCAAAATCCCATGGCTCCAAGGGCTCTGGCAGCTCTCCACGTGAGAAGGTGAAGGCAGAAAGCAAGGGGGAGGGGGAGGTTCCCGGGACCCTCCTTATGAAAAGACCGTGCCCACCAGGAGGCACCGTCAGGCTGCGACCTGAGAGGCAGGCTAGCCTCCACTGCCACACTTCGCCATTTCCAAGTTGACATGAAATGATGTCAGCTTGTGTACTGTCCTTGTGGCAGTTTCATCATTTGGAATGGACTCAATGGCAGGCAGTCCATGTTCTTTGGGGTTTGGATTTGTCATGGTCAACAATACCGTGGGAGCCTGGAGGCACTGTCAGGTAAACGTCGGACTGCTAGCCACAAGGTCAGTGATTTAAACCCACCGGCTGCTCCATGGGAGAAGCACATGGCTGTCCAAGCCCAGGCAGAGCTTCCGTTCCCAAAACCATGGGGAGCCGTTCTCGTCTCTCATACAGACCTGAGAGGATGGCAGTGGGTGTGGGTCTGGTTTGGTACTCACTGATTGTGGTAAGAGTGCGAACAGTAGACATGCCTTCAGCACTGACCCAGAGTCTGGCCCCACAAGCACTCATCCCATGTCTGCTGGGAGCTAAGGAGTCAGAAGAAGACATTGGGCCTCGGAGCGGCTTAGTCACTCACCCAGAATCAGCGCCTAAGAAATGAAGTTGGCATTCAGAGCCAGGCCTGCCTGCCCCTCCTCCCCCTCTCCAACCTCAGGCACAGCACAGGAGCCCCCTGGCATGCCTGTGTGGCAGGAGCCACACCACAGGACGGATGCCCCAGGCTCTGGGCTTTGAGATCGAGGCTGGTGCGCTTGCAGTCAGAACCATCTGGAATATCCAAGTCATGGGGCCAGCATGAGAAAGCGGAGTCACAGGGTCACGGGTCCACAGACAGGTCCATTGTTGAGAGCGAGCCCAGCGGCAGGCTCCAGGGGTTGGGTCAGAGGGCCTGCCCACCCTCCAGCCTCCTCTCGGCGCTGGCCCACATCCTGGGAGGCACCTTCCCCAGGAGACGGCTGAGCACTTCCAGGGCAGAGGAGGCCCAAGACTGGCAGCGTTTTCATGCTAGTCATTTAAAAATGTCAAGCACAGTTTTAAATCTTTAAATAATGTACCTTTGCCGCAGTCTCAGCCTTCAGAAATAATCGTGGCTAATGCAGTCTCTAATGTCTGAAGTTCACACACACACACACACACACACACACGGGGAGAAAGAGAGAGAAGCTGCTTCCTGTTCAGCATCTGCAGCAGGGACGTGGCTCCCACTGGTACGTGCCTTCATGCCACATCCTTTCTGGTTCCGTGACAGCACTGAAACCCCAGATGCGTGTCCTCCCGAGTGGTGAGTAAGCGGCTGGCTGCGGCTTTCTCATGGGGACTGACTGAGCAGTGAGGGGCCCAGACTTGTCCGGCACCTGGACCTCACCACACCGTGCCTCCTTGGGGGCTGATGCCCTGCATGGGGCATTGTTGGGCCAGAGCATGGGCTCCATAAGTTTCTAAAGCAGGAGGACCCCTCCCATCCCCCTGCCCCTGAGGCGAGTCAAGGTGTCTCCAGCCCACGTCCTTCTCTTCCTCTGCAGATACGAGGTGATCTGCCACAGCTCTGAGCTGGCCAAGGACATCCTGGTGCCCTCCTTCGACCCCAAGAGCAAGCACTGTGTGTTTCAAGGGGACCTGCTGCTCTTCAGCTGCGCGGGCGCTCACCCCCGACACCAGAGGATCTGCCCATGCCGGGACTTCATCAAGGGCCAGGTGGCCCTCTGCGGAGACTGCCTATAGCGGCCATGGCCTGGACCAATGCTGCTGGGGAGGGCAGTGGCCCAGGGGCTGGCGGGCAACCTCAGGGCCTCACCAGCCCTGACCTGTGTGGTGGAGGGTCTTGGGTGGGCACAGCTCCAGCGGTCCTCAGAGCACCACAGCTGAGGAGCTTCCATGGATGACAGATGTGCCAGCCCGGGAGCCGGCCACAGCGGGCTGCCCTTTGCTGAGGAACAACTGCAGGGACCGCGTCAGGGGTGCTGCTACAGGGCGTAAAGGGGAATCCCAGGATTCAGTTGGAAAACAGCAGCAGAAGGGAGACAGGCGTCGATTGGAAGAACTTCCTGGGGGAGTGTTCCTGAACCCATTAATTTATTTATTGGGTGGGAGGGAGGGTGGGAGGAGAGGGGCAGATCAGAAGTCTTGTTTCCTCCCCGTGGATGCCCCCACTGCCGAGCCTCTGCCTTCTCTCTGCAAGGTCCCCATCTGCCCGGCAGGGAGCGGGGAGCTCTGGGGCTGGTGTACCCTGGGTCATGAGGAGGACCTTGCTCCTCAGGCAGCACTCCCTTTTAAAACAAAGCCAAACACTCCAGGGCCTCGTGGGGACAGCCAGGGCCCCGCCAACCAGGCCCCCAGTCCACCACTCGGCTTAGAGCCCCTGGGTTTCCCTCCCCCCTGCTTAGAGCCCCTCTGGGAAGGAAGCACAGGCCCTGGGGACTGGCAAAATCCTGGGGACTGCGCTAAATCCACCCTCTAATGCCACAGGAAGGGGAACAGGCAGGACTCAAAGAGCTGCTAGCTGGTTGCCTTGGGGCCTCAAGGGGCTTCGGGTGACTGGGTTCCACTGGGTGAGCATGCTGGGCCCCTGCACACTTGGGTGGATGCCCCTTGTGAGCGGTCCATGTGACTGCACTGTGGTTGTGAGTGCCTTGTCCGCAGGACCCACCCCTCCCCAGGCAGCTAGGAGCATTGTCAGGACGCCAGCCGGTGGGGTCTCAACTCGATGTTGCCGCTGAGAAAGGCCTGTGTTGTCCTGGGAGCACTCGACAGCTCTAGCCAAGGAGCCACAGCCTGTTGCTTCCCAAGACAGAAGTCATGCTCAGGGGTCTGAATTGTACCTCCAGTTCTATAGGCCTGGGAAGGGGGGCTCAGAGCACATCTGCCATGAAGAATACTGATTGGGGATTTATAGGTACTGGGCCCAGCACTGAACAGGACAGATGCCCGCAGAAGCCTGGTGGTAGAGAGTGCGGTGCATGCCTGCCTGTCCACGTGGGAGTGTGTGCTCTGATAACATTGTGAGGGCACTTTCCGGAAGGAGAAACAACCTTGCCGTTAGGTACAGCATTTTCCTTGGCTGAGTCCTGGGGATGGGACTGTGCCACTCTGCTCCCCTGGGCCTGTCATCCCTTGCCCGCTGCTGCCCCCTCCCGGGCCCTTCTAGAAGGTCAGACACTGATCAAGTCAGCACTGGCATGCGACCGGCAGGGGGTGTCCCAGGCAAGGCTGGGTGGAGCAGGCCCAAGCAGCTCAGGGACTAAGCAAGAGAGTGGGTTGGGGAGCCAAGGGCTGTGAAGAGCAGGTGCCTGCCTGTTGTTCTAGAAGCTATCCACATGGTTTGGGAACTGTCCTTGAGCTTTGGAACCAGCAGGCCATCCTGACTGCTCCCTCTTCTGGGAGTCCAGACCCAAGGGCAGGCAGCCCCCTCCCCATAGTCTCCCCCAGGAAGAGAACCCTCATCCTGCCTCAGGCCTGCTGTCGGGCAGCCCAGCCCACACTCCATTGTTAGGATCCCCATCCGGGAGGGAATGCAGGCTCCGGGCTCCCCTCACCCTCAGCCAGAGCGAGACAGTGAGAGTGCGGTGCTTGAGGGGGGATGTCCCTCCCAGCTGCTCCGTCTGGAAGATGGCCTGTGAGGCACAAAAGGCTTCCAAGGGGCGCTGGGAGCCTGCACCCCTCGCTGTGACCCTGAATCAATGATGGACCTGTGGGGAGACCTCTCCAGTGGGGATGTCTTCTCCTATTCACATATCTTTCTTGGTCTTTTTAGGTTTTGATTTGTTTCCCTAAGTGAAATTTGGATCTTCCCTACCCACTCCCATCCCCATAGTGAGCCTAAGTTCAAAATCCTGAGGAAAAACATTGATGTAATTTATTCAAAGAGAATGGCTACCTTTGAAAGGTAACGTGGAGAAACACTTCTTCAATACCAGTAAACACCTCATTTTTTTTCGTGTATGCGGTTTGATTTGCACATGTACACACAGAGACCCTCTTCGCCTTGGACTTGGGCGTTTCTGCCAGTGCTTCGGCTCGCGTGCCCGTTTTGCATATGCTGTGTGTGTCAAGCTGCCCGTCTGTCTTTGGTGATATTTACTGTTTCTCTGATGTGCCTTTTTGCTTTTCTTTGGGGTGGACTCTCGGAACGGGTGCTGTCTAAGAATGGCGGCCGACTCCAGCCTGGCTGTGTAGACCAGGGCCTGGCCCTGCCGGCGTAGCCGCCCCGACTAGACTGCAGACCCGTGGCTGCTGCACGTCTGCTGAACCAGGACCCTGGCTCTGGGGGGCAATGGCTCCCACTGCCCAGGCCATGCTCAGGGGCCAAGGCCAAACACAACCTGAGCTCATCAGAAGCACTAGGGCTGCCTGACATCATCTCTTACCCCCACCCCCACCTAATTTGTGTTTCTTTGGTGGCTGCAGGGTTTCATGAAGGTGAGTCACTACCCCCACCCACTCACCCACCCCTATTTGGAGCAGAGACCCCAAAAGGACATGACTCGCTAGTGAAGACAGAGATGCTTCATGTTGGATTGGAAGTGTCTTTGCTGAACAAGACCAAGACAGGCCACCCCGTTTCTCTGAAGTGGTTTACCTAGATTGTATATATAATTAGGAACCTCCCACACCCATGTCCAAAAATTCTTGATTTAAAGAGAGTTTATTTTATTAACGACAGGCTCTGTTGTATGTGTTACTGGCCCAAGCCTGGATTGTTTTATTTATTTAAAGTATTATCATGTCCGTATTGGCTTCATTCTAACCCTGTCCGTGGCAAGGAGGCTGCGGGCACTGTCACTGGGACACAGCCATGGCTTCCAGGTCAGCGAGGGAGGCAGGGGGTCCCCAGAGCCGTCAAGGCACTTTTCATGCTCACTGGCTTCAACACAGGGGTGGAAGCAGACCAAGTTGGATTGTGGCTTCAGCAGAGGTTTGATTTTTTTAGCAACAGGCGGGATTGACTGTTCAGTTGGATGCAGAGGGAACCCATCCCCAGCTTCCTTCACACTCCAGGGTTTGTACAGTGCTGGGTGCCCCATGGGGAGCCCCAGTCGAGGTCACTGTTGTCCACAAGAGCCTTTCATGCAGAGCTGCCACCCTCGCTCACACTATTGGTTCTCTTGTCTGCTTGAAAGTGACTCCAGGAGGAGGTGGTGTTGCCGGGATCCCGCCCCCACCCTGCTGCAGCCCCCACGTCACCGGGGTGCACACTTAGCCCCACACTGGCAGGTCTGGAAGCATGTGGAGAAGGGGACTGGCAAGTCCAGGGGGCCTCGGCCACCACCACCGCCCAGGCTCTGAGGAACACGCTGCCCCAGAACCCCAAGTGAACAGCACCCCCCCTCCTGTCACCCCTGTTGGTTCTGTTTGGTTTGAGCCAGAGAGACACCGGCCTCCTCTTTCCCACAGGCTCAGCCGCTTGCACCAGGCTCCCATCCAGCTGGAGGTGGGGGCCTCGGCCCACAGGAAACCCTCTGGGCCAGCCCAGCCTGGGGAGGCCCAGCTGGCAAATGACCCCAAGGTACTGCCCTCTCCAGAACAGCTCCCTGGGAGAAGTCCCCAAACCTGCTTGTGATCACTGACGGCATTTGCTGCAGGCGCCCTGCAGGTGCTGTGGGCTCTTGTCAGTCGCTGGGTCTGTCTGCTGGTGGCCAGGCCCCTGTGCGGGAGATGCCACCATGTGCTCCGGTAAAGGCACCCTGCAGCGCGGTGCCCGCCTGTCCCCAGGAGGCCGAGTCACTCAGTGGCAGGGTCTTTGGTTTCTGGTCATTCATTAGTTGGTGTATTGGGGAGGGGGTGGGGGATGACCTCTTATTTCTTTGGCAAACTAAGTCTCGTCTCCTGTCCCTGTGATGCTGGATAGTCATTTTAGTTGTGGAATGTGAGGAGATAACCTGGAATCCAGTGTCTCCTTCAACTCCCTTTGAATTTTCTTCTGAATACACAGTTGGGGAGCGGGGGCTAGGGGGTCAATCTGAATTGACCTTCAAAGCCTACTCCCCTTATCCCAGAACTTGTGGCATTTAGCACGGTCTCCCCCCTGCCCCGTACGTGGCAGCTACACACCGGGCACAGCTAAGTTAAAGAGCAGGCGGCCCCTGCAGAGCAGCCGTGTCGGGGGGGGGGGGCGGGCCGCACCAGCTCACTGCCGTTGCCCAGTGCTCACAGGACAGCGCGTTACCATCAAGGCCAGCAGGGATGTGGCCCCTGGCCCTGTGGTGACTGTCACAGCCCGGGTGTCTTTCAGCTCGGGCCTGCCGTCCTCATCTGTGTTGTGCGCCTTTGGGGCTTAGTAGTGCAGGGTGCTGCAAACCAAGGTGTCGCTGTCCACGTGTACTGTACTGGCTTAGAGAACACTGCTTTGTTTTCCACTGTTGTAGAGAAAATAGGGAGAACTTTATTTTTCAATAAACTTTTCTTGTGTGACAGGTGGAAGTGGTTTTTTGGGAGGTGAGCGGGTAGGGTCCCACAAAGAGCAAACAGCCGCTGTCCAGCAGGGCAGTGCCAAGGGGCCTCTGCCAGCTGCAGCCACAGTGTATAACACGGGTCTCCACTTCCTGTCGAGCTTTCCTTCCCATGAGGAAGTGCTCTGGAAGAAGCCCTGGACTGCTAACTCCAGAGTCGGTGGGTCCACCGTCCAGGCACTCCTTAGAGAGGTGAAGCTTTCTGCTCCCATAAAAATGGACACCCTCAGGACCCTGTACAGGGCCACTCTGAGTTGGAATCTGCTCGGGGCCGTGGGTGTGACTTGGGCTATTCGCTGCTGCCTATCACCCCTACCCAAACCAACCTCGGAGTACTCGCCTGCCCTGTGCTACCCAGCGGAGACCCGCACTGAGACACATGTACGCTGCAAGAGACATGTAAAAACCCCTTCAGCTCCCTAGAGAAATAGGTCGAAAAAGGGGGCCAGACTATCAGAAGATCCTTAACAAACAAGCAAACTTTATCATATGATTGAGACGAAGGGGCTCGGAGCAGAGACCCAAAGCCCAGCTATAGATAGTGGAACATGCCCCACGGAGGGGTCCCAGGGAAGGGATGAGTCAACCAGAATGCACTCAAGCACCGATGAAACACAGTCCTTCTCTGGGGCCTTGAGGCTTCCCCCCCCCACCATGACCCCAGTGCTGCTGCTCACTGCAGACTAGACTGGAGCGTGTACACAGGTGAGGATAAGAGATGGGGGCCCCCCGACATGCGGAATCTAGGAACACAGGTGGGAGAGCGATACCAGATGGGTCGAGAGAAAGGTGGGGAGGGCTGGGATGGGGAACCCATCATAATGATTGACACACAACCACACACTCCCCTTCAGGGGGAAGAACAACGGAAATCCTGAGGGAAGGGAGACTGTGAGCTGTGAAAATAATAATTTATAATCTATCAAGGGGTCAGGGAGGGAGGGAGGAAAGGAGTTGATTCGAAGGACTCAGTAGAAAGTAATTGTCTAGAAAAGAATGATGGCAACATACGTACAAATATGCCTGGTATAATTGATGTATGGGTTGTAATAATTGTCAGAGGTCTCAATATAGTCAAAAGGGAGGACAGAGACCTTAAATTGGTTCCCTTTCCTCCCTCAAGAAAAGTAACTTGAAGCAGGGTCAGTGGTGGGCGTCACTCCCCCAAAATTAGCTGGCTGCCTTGTAGTCCACGGCCAACTCACAGCGACGCCCTGAGAGTTCCTGATACCATCACTGCTTACTGGAGGAGAGAGCCCAGTCTTTCTCCAGTTTTGAACTGCAGCCATGAAGACAGCCGTTGGGTGCCTAACCACTACACCAGGGAGGGCTGCAGTTGACATCACCAGTTGCCATCAGCTCTGTCCGACTTGTGGCAGTCCTATGTCGGAGCAAAACTGCCCCACTGTGTTTTCGAGGATGGAATTGGAGGGGGGGGGGGTGTAACTTGTCAAACCTTTCTTCCAAGACCTTCTTAAGTAAATTTGAACCTCCAACTTTGGGATCTGAGTTCCTGGTCTGCACCACCTGGAATCCTATGAGCACATACATGAGCAGACGAGTGCCTGGAAGCACAAGTGAGGTCCCATTCGTGGCCCCTCTGAGGGGCGTGGCCACCTGGCGTGGGCCTGGGCAGTAGAGCCAGCGGAGATATCAGGCCTGGCCCCTGCTAGAATGGAGGCCACAGAGCCCCCTGCATGTTCCACATAACACCACACCCAAAGAGCATGCGAAGGGAAGCAGAGCACATACGAGGGGCCATGTTCCCTCCCTGAGCTTCACAGCAGACATTCCATTCACTGAGCAAGGCCGCAGAAAGGCCTGATAAAGGGGCCTGCATTCCCCACGCTCACTGTCCACATGGTCTTTTTTCCATGGAGCAGAGCAAGCTCCCATGGTGAGAGCATCAGATGGAATCAAGGTTCAGTGGCCCCAGAAAGCAAGCATCTTCCTGGACCAGCCAGAAGTAGCCACCCAAGTGTGCCTCCCAGGGGTCCCAGCATCGCCTCTCTGGCATGGTAGGGCCTTGGTGCCAAGGCCAGGCCAGGCAAAATGAGCACGCTCTGTGGGCCCCTGGTCAAGAACATAGCCCAAAGCCCTACAAAGGGCTTCTTTGGGATATAAAAGGACTTTTCCCCAGCTTTGTCTCCCCCAAAGATATGCCAAACATTAGAGCAGGGATCTTTAAACTTTTTAAACAGGGCACCAGTTCACTGTCCCTCAGACCATTGGAGGGCTGGACTATAGTTAAAAAAAAAAAAAAAAACTATGAACAAATTCGCTGCTAAGCAAGACAGCAGCTGTGGCCAAAACACCCAGTGGGCTGGATAAATGTCCTTGGCTGGACCGTGACCAGTACTTTGAGGATCCCTGCATTAGCACCTATTTGCCAGCACATGGTGAGAGGTCAGATGCTTAGAGATATCCTCCCTGAAGGTGGTCAGCCTTAAGACTACTGTCTGGCCCAACCCCAGGTGGGGCCCACTCCCTGCAGTTAAGAACAGTGGATTGCCTGGGCTAAATCTAGTCTCCAGCTCCCCAAGGGCAATCAAGTTAGACGCGCCATCATGCATCTAGGGTCTGCCTGTCTTGTCGCATGTATCCCCCCAATCCCTCCCCTTTCTATTGAATGTATACCCCTAGATCATCCCCCTCTCATTACTATATTACGTATAGTACAACCCCTCCTGTGATGCATGTCTTTACTTATTATTATGGGGCTTGCGTGCTCCCAAAAGAAAAATATGCCTTGGTTAGCAATAAATTGTCCCCGGCCTCCTGCCCTCTCTGCCCGTGCTGGCTGTTGAGATCATGGCCATTGTCCCAGAGGTGAGCATGCTACCATGAAATGTGTCTGACTTCTTTAATTACTCCTCTCTCCCATCTCTTGATGACTTTATTATAATCATTATATATTTTAACCGTACAATTGAGCCTAACGAACCTAAGATTAGTTGGGGTGGGGGGGGGGGAGCTGGCTTCCCCCACAGCATACTGGTCAGTAAGGCCACCACAGCAGCCTTGCAGGCCACAACCATCTCAATGGCCTTTTCCATTCTGTTACACTAAGACCTGTGCACGACAGATCCCACGTGCTGATGACATGTGGTGACAACTCCCACAGACCACATCCCCACGCCATACAAAAACAGGTCAGGCACTACCAGGTAGAATGAGAGGCAGCAGGCCCAGAGGTCCAGGCTTGGGGGACAGCTTTATGGAATCTCTGTACTGGTACATGGGGTGGGGAGGGGTGGGGGGACACGCCTGTGGTTCCTTGCAGGGGAAGCAGCCATTGGCGGCAGATAGCCACATACCACAACCACCCCACACAGCATGTCGATACATGACGAGAGTACATCAGTATTTATTACAAATCGACTAGTTTCACGTCTCTCAAAAAATGGATCCTGTTTGGGTTTTTTTACACGTTATGTTCAGCTTCTGAATGTACACGAAGGGGCCGTGTGCCGGGTTCGTCCATGCAAAGCTCATACACACATCAACCACTAAGTACTCTGAGAGAGGCTATGCTCCTCAGGGACACGCCTGTGAAGATTTGGGCTGAGTGAAACGGTATGAAATGAATGGACTACGGCGAGAGAAATCAGGAAGTGACATACTGACTGTTCTGGGTATGTGAAGGGGAGGGCAGGTGCGAAGGGGCGGCTCCCCCACCCCCAGAATTGGCCCAGAGAGGAGACTCTGGAACTCAGGAGCCCCGACCCCCACTCCTGGAGTCCCGAGGGCTTGAGGCTCTCAGGCTTCAGCAAGGACCCCAGAACTGGCTGCCCAGTCGGGATCCCATCCCACCACCAGGAGGAGCTTTTGACTCCAGAGACTGAGAGCCTGTCTGGCCTGGCCGTGGGACAGGGGGCCTGGCCCCCGGTCAAGCAGGGCAGGGTTGTGGGGGCCGTAGTGCAGACCACCTGAAGGGCAGACCTCATCCCAGCAGGACAGATGATGAAAGGAAACTTCCAGAACAGAAACAATACTCAGTGACATATTGGCACCGTCCACCTCTGTGGAAACCTGGTTGCCTCTTCGTGCTGATGGCAGGGGGCTCCACGGGTCACTCGAACATCTCGTAGTGGCGAGTCTGCCTCACCCTGGGCACCATGTCGATGAGGAGTCTGTGGAGAGTAAGGGGGGGGGGGTGTTAACCACCCTTTCTTCTGTCATTCACAGGTCCTAGAAACCCTTTTCCTGTGGACAATCCAGCAGCACGGCACACTTACATGGCCACACTCTCAGAGCGGTTTCGTTACTGAGTGGAAACTGGGGGACACTGCTTCGCAAATGCAGGCGATTTGAGAAAGCTACATCTTTAGTGTCGCCATTGTTCAGAGGAAAACGAGGAAGAAACGTGTTTATTCCCCAGTTGGCTGGACTTTGAGGGAGACAAAAAGACCAGGCACAGGGGTGGGGACCAGGAGAGGCAAGGGACAGGGGACCAAAAAAAGGGTTAACGTGAAAACAAAATAAATAAAGGTAAAATTGCTCCAGGGAAAACAAACATAACGTCTAGTTGGCTTGCGCCTCCCATCTCATCCTGGTCTGAGGAGGGCATGCCCTGACCCAACAGTTGGTGTCGGCCGCGCCCCACCCCCTGCAGCCCCCCAGTTACTCTCTGCCTCTGGGGACCCTGGAGTCTTCTCCAGATGCTGGACGAGGCCACCGGTGCCGAAGGGACTTTCAGCATCAAGCGGAGTCATTTTCCGGGGGGTTAGGGGGTGGGGGCTCCAGGTCTACAGGAGGGGGGGTGGGTTTGGGAGGGTGATACTCACTTGACCCCATAGGCAAATATGGTGAGGCCGATGAGCACGCCGATGCTGCCGTCCAGGTACCAGACTGAAGCGTCATGCTTAAAGACTTCCGCACTCAGCAGGATCGAGAAGCCCATCACGCCACCCACGAGGGAGTTAAAGCCTGCAGAGGAAGCACCCCTGTCAGCCACTAGGAAAGGACTCACCACGTGGCCCACATCCTGGGGAGGGTGCCAGGAAGAAGCTGGGGGTGGGGGGCTCTCCCAGACCACTCCCTACCATCACACACCTTAAGGCCACCCCCCTGGCTCAGAGCAACCTCTAGCACAACAGAGGAGAACTGCCTGGGTCCGCACCATCCCTAGTCCATCTTAGTCTGGAAGCTCCGAAACCTTGTGGCAGTTACACAATTTCATGTCAACTTGACAAAGAGGTTATGGGGTGGGGGACCCTAACCTCTCAATCAGGTCACAGCCTGATTGACGTCTCCTGTGGCATGGCCGTCTCGTGTGGATTCTGGGAGTTTTCCTCTCTGAGTTATCCTATTCTGATTCCGCCATCAGAAGAGGCAGGACACACGCTCCCTCCATTTCACCTTCCTGTTGATGAGTCATTTGGAGTCACGCTCGTGGCAGCCAGAGCCCTGGAGATGCTTCCACGGCCACTGGATCCATAGGACTGCCCACCCACAGACCTGTGATCTTCCTGCATTTGGCCTCATTGTCTGTGTTCCCTGAGTCTGAAGAGTAATCCATGGGCTAAATAGAGAACTTTATGGACAAATATCAAACTTATGGACTCCTTCTAGACTGGGCTGGGATGCTTTATTGATGCATACTTTCCTTCTTGATATGAAGTTCTCTCTGATATGTACTTGAGTATCTCTTGATTTGTTTCTCCAGTCTACTCAGACTAACCCCAATCTTTTTAGAATCAGCAGCTCCCCTGACAGATGGAGCATGAGGAACATTGGTCGGGAGGGGAACTTGGGTCTCCTGCATAAGCACTGAGAATTCTACCAGTGAACGCCCACCCATGCTTCCCTCCACTGTACTTGGCTTTCTGCCAGGCCCCTGGGCTCACAAGCTGCAGTAGGTGTCCGGGACAGCTGGTTTCCTTCCTCCCACACCCATTAGAAATGCAAGCCTCTGAGGGGCAGGGGTCAGCTTCCTGTTGAATTTGCAGTCCCCATTCACAGTAAGCACAAGACTTCTTATTGAGTCAAATCTGCTGTGTGTGTCCTGGGCCAAGTACCACGTTACATATGTCTCAGGGCATATAGATCTTCGCAATCCTATAACATCAGACTGATGTCCCCTTATGGTCAATGAGAAAACAACACTGCCATCACCTTGATGTTGACTTACAGCATCTGCCCTAAAGGACAGGGTAGAACTGTCCCTATAGGTTTCCAAGACTGTCATTCTTTTTCTTTTTTGTTTATTTTGGGGTTTTTTGATCATTTTGTTGGGGACTCATACAACCCTTCTCCATTGTGTCAAGCACATTTGTGTATTTGTTGCCATCATTATTCTCAAAACACTTGCTTTCGACTAGATCCCCTAGTATCAGCTCCTCACTTTTCCTCCTTCCTACCCCACTCTCCCTCCCTGCCCCCTAATAATTTATAAATCATTATTTTGTCATATCTTACACTGACCGGTGTCTCCCCTCACCCAGTTTTTTCTTGACCAGGGAGGAGGTTATATATAAATCCTTGTAATGGATTCATCTGTCCTGAATTCCCCATGTTTCCAGTTCCTATCTATACAGTGTACATCTTCCGGTCTAGCCAGATTTGTAAGGTAGAATTGTGATCATGATATTGGACGGGGAGCACTTATGAACTAGAGGAAAGTTGTATGTTTCATCATGGCTACACTCACTCTGACTGCCTTGTCTCCTCCCTGCGACCCTTCTATAAGGGGATGTCCAATTGCTTACAGATGGGCTTTGAGTGTCCACTCTGCATTCCCCCTCGTTCACAATGATATAATTTTTTTTGTTTTTTGATGTCTGCTATCTGATCTCTTCAACATTTATAACCACACAGGCTGGCATGCTTCTGTCATGTGGACTTTGTTCCTTCTCAGTTAGATGGCCACTTGCTTACCTTTAAACCTTTAAGACCCCAAATGCTATATCTTTTGCTAGCCGGGCATGATGATCTTTCTTCACCACATTTGCTTATGCACCCATTTGTCTTCAGTGATTGTATCGTAAAGGTGAGCACACAATGATGTGATTTTTTGTTCTTTGATGCTTGATAACTGATACCTTCAATACCTCATGATCACATAGGTTGGTGTGCTTCTTCCATGTGGGCTTTGTTGCTTCTGAGCTAGATGGCCACTTGTTTACCTTCCAGCCTTTAAGGCTCCAGGCTCCAGATGCTATATCTTTTGCTAGCTGGGCACCATCAGGTTTCTTCACCACATTTGCTTATGTACGGGCTTTGTCTTCAGAGATAGTGCCAGGAAGGTGAGCAACATGGAATGCCAGTTTAATAGAACAAAGTGTTATTGCACTGAGGGAGTACATGAGTGGAGGCCCAATGTCCATCTGCTGCCTTAATACTAAATCTATAGTATAGTCCTGGTGGTGTAATGATTGAGCATTGGACTCTCAATACTAAACCTATCAATATATGTGCATAGATCCATTTCCCCATCATCATATATAAATATATTTACATATTACAGGCCTGTATTTAGACCTTTATAAATGCTGTTTGCCTCCTAGTTCTTTCCTCTATTTCCTTTTACTTTCCTCTTGTCCCATTATCATGCTCAGCCTTCATTTGGGTTTCAATGATTCTTCTTGGTTACATTGCCCTTGATCAAGCCCTACCAAGCCTCTTACACCCTCCTTGCCACTGATTTTGGATCCCTTGTGGTTCCCTTGTCCTGGGTTGGTTACTACCACCACCCCACCTCCCCGTCTTTCTCCCACAGAATAGCCGATGGTTTCAGATGGCTGATCTAGTAGTTAGCAGGCCAACATGTAATGCCACAACACCGGGGCTGCTCAAGGAGGTTAGCCACCTTGGTGGAGGTTCTACAAGCTGGGCAGCTGGGATTCTCTCAGAACCCATACTGTTCCCTCCTGGGTTGTGATTGTCAGCAAGTCAACTCGAATGTATGGAGACCTCTTGCTGCCCTCTCCTGAGCTCCTGACAGCAAACGTCTTCCACCTGAGGGGCTCATGCTCCAGCACTGCAGCAAGCACCATTCTAGTGCGGTCTGTAGGGTCTCAGTGGTTTTAATTCTGGTGGCATTGACTCTAGGGTCACTCTGAGTCCACAATCACAGCAACATGCGAGCAGCCTGCATATGGTAAGAGCGTGGTCGGTAATGGAGATTTCCCCCCCTTACATGAGCTCCTCTAAGTAACCTAATCCTTTTCATGTTCTCTCCAGGAGGAGAACCAAGAAGTCTAGTAGCAGCCACAGGGAGGGACATGGGAGGCTGGGGGGAGAAGAATGGCAATAGACCCAGAAATGCAGTTAAAAGCTATAGGCCATCATGACCTTTCACATGTCACCTCCTTTGACTGAGATTGCACTTCCATTTTAACCTGTGGCTTCTACACTTTCTTGTGCTGTGAATCACGAGGCTCCTTGCCTTCTCTGCCTGATGTGACCCCAGAGGAGGCCCGATGGCCCCCAGAGGTCTGACAGCTGTATCATCATCTACTGTCAGAAACTCCTCCAACAACAGGCCCCAGCCTTTCCCTAGGGACACTGCATCTATGACATCATATTTTTGCCAAATTCAAGAACCCTAAGTCCAGGTGCAAGCAGGGTTTGAGACCAAACAGTTCAGGGCTATACACTTAGAAGAGAGGAAGAATGTAGAGGGTGAGGTGGTGTCAGAACAGACAGTCCTTCCCAGAAGGCCCAAGGGTGGGCTTCCATGGCGTGATAATAACATAATTTCATGTCAACCTAACAAACAGAATGTAGGGGTGGAGTCTACTGTGTCAATCAAGTCACAGCTTGATGATGCGTCCTTGAAGGTGTGGCCTTTTCATGAAGATCCTGGGAACTCCCCCTTTTTCTCCCTGGAGGAGGGCCCCATTCTCTTTCTTCTTCACTTACTTGTTTCTGAGCCACTCCGAGCCATAGTGATGGCAGCCACAGCCCTGGAGATGCATCCACTGCCATTGGATCTATGTGACTTTGTACCCAACGGTCTGTGACCTTCCTGCATTCTGCAGTATTGTGTGTGGCCGTGTTAGTCTAAAGGGGGATTTACTGTCTAGTATCGAATGTATGGAGTTGTATATTGGACTTATGGACTTGATCTGGACTGTTTTCTCAAGATACAACTGGACTTTGATATACAATTCTCTCTGGGCAAGTTTCTCTGGGCAACCCAGACTCACACGTAGTGGGAACAGGATGAACCTGGGACCTACATGAACACTGGAGGACTGGCCTGTGACGCTGTGGTTGTCTACAGCATCACACCTTTCTCCCCGCAAATCTCTGACTAGGCTGATGACCTGGCCTTGCACTCCCCAGAGCAATTAGGTTTGAGCAAAAATATCCTTCCAACACCCAAGCCACCCCCAGCCACGGGGACTATCGCCATGCCACCCTCCTCAGACCTGTTCAGGTAGAAGGGCTTTTTTCCTGCAATGAGTCTCTCTCTCCGAGATCACTCCCACTGAAATACAAACCAGACATCCTCCCCACTCCCACACCACGCCCCCTTCTCAGCCACCAACTGCCACTGAGATGGTTGCAGGCAGGTCAGAATGACTACACCAGAGTAGACAGTACACCCCAAGGCTTCCTCTTTCCTTGTATGGTCCAGAATGCCCATGGGAGTCATTATTAATTTTTAAATTTCCAGTTGCTTTTGTAAATGGCTAGATCCTGTTTTTTAATTGCAGTGCAGAAATACATAGTGAAATATTTGTTGTTTCAACATGTGCCCATACCCGCAGCTGAGCGGCACCAAGTCTGCCCCTCTTGTTGTGTAAGTGGAGAAAGTAAGATCTTGAAAGATGAAAACAGGTAGGGAATATGCAGCTGGTTTTTGTTCAGCCAATAAACCCACCAGAGAGGTGCTGGGGCAATTTTTTTTGCCAGAGTATATGATGAAAGAAATCACGCTTCAACCAATCCATCTATTCACTTAACCCTATTGGCATTGTGAACCTAAAAGAAAGTGGCAAAGATTGTGGTTATGGCAAGGATATTTGCGTCTACAACTCCCAGGGAAGCCCTGGTGGCGCAGGGGTCATGCATTCAGCTGCGATCCACAAGGTCACCAGTTCCAGACCACCAGTTAGGGCTTTCTAGAGCCATCCACGATTGCAGGTCAGAAACACACAGGGCAGGTCTACCCTGTCCTGAGGGCGCTGAGTCGGCATCGGCTGAGGTAAAAGGAAATTTCCACCAATGTTAGCATAGGCTGCAAGCTGTTAGAAAAGAAGACAGCGGCGAGCCCCAGATTCCTTTTCCCTCTTCAAGTATGTGCTTTGAGAAAAATCCCAAAGCAAGTGGAGGTCTACGGATGCCACGGGTGTGGTACCCTCAGCACACTGTGCTCCAGCCCAAAGCGGGTTCAAGGCCGAGGCCCAAGGAAGAAAGGCCAGCCGGGGCGGCCCTCGGAGCACGGCCAGACGCCGGGCTGCCGTGCTGGGGCTGCCCTGAGGAAAGGCGGAGGTGGGTGCTAACTGCCGGCCCACCCGGAGGGCTGGGGATGGGGGTGGTGCAACAGGTGCTTCCCTGTCTTCGCTGTAGCAGGATTAGGCGCAGCCCAGTGACATGGGCGCTTGGGAAGGTGGCAGAGTATGTGCGGTTACCCCTGGCGGCCACTAGATGTCCACGCAGCTCCACTGACCCGTTGTCTGGGCCCTGTGCCCACCCGCCGGGGAAGGACAGCAGGACCCACGCGCTGCTGAGGGCCGTGCAGGCCCACAGCCTGCCCTGCTGGCCTTCAGTCACGACAGGGCCCGGCACGGTTCGGTGCCAGTTTTTGTAAGGCTGTGTGCCTGAGGACACCTGGCCTGGGAGCAGATTGTATGCCTGCCCTGCAGCCCTTTCCAATCAAAGAGGCTCCCCAGGGAAGAGCCCTCCCCACAGGCCAGCAGTCAGAACAGCAGGTGCAGTGGCCACCTCTCCCCCAGGGCCTGTCCTCACTCATCCCAGGCCCACAGGAGCACCCGAGGGGAGACACAATCCTGGCTGGGCCCATCTGGGGGGTAGGTTCCCCAGGCTGGCTTTGATGCGATTCATAAAAGATCAGTTCCATGTAGCAAATTATGATTTTTTTTTTAGTGTCGTGTGTGCTTGAAACCCTACCTTGCTATGAGCCTAGGCCCATTAGAACCAGCAGGTGTGAGAAAATGAGCGGCTCACATCAGGGCTTCCTGTCTGGCCGCTGTGCTAGACCTGGCCTCCTGGGCCAGAGGTCAGGGCTTGTCCTTGAATGACCTCGCAAGCTTCGTCTGCGTTGTGCTATTAATTGGCTGTGGCAAACCTCATTCTATCCTAATACTAATACAAGGCAAGTTTCAGCCAAGGTCTGGCACCCAGGGTAACAAAGCAAAGCACATCTGATTTCATGTGTCGCCTACATGAGGTGGTCCAGAATTTAATCCTGGGACCCTTTCCCAGTCCTGACACTCAGGCACATCTCAGAAAAAGGACGCAGGGCCAGGGGCCTGCTCAGAGGGCAGCAGTTGGTGACACCCGCAGGCAGAGGCAGACTCCGTCCCTCCCTCCTTCCATCCCTCCCTCCCTGCAGGAGAAGCCGCCTACTGAATTGACTCCCTTCTTGGAGAGGAACTGTCTGGTGGTCCAACTTCAGGGGCCTCAAGAGACCCCTTCTGAAACCATCTCCCGGCGCACCCCTACAATCTGGACGAGGTGATCTGCCCCCACCCCACAATCCTGTTCGTAGCAGCCTCCAAGAGTAAGAGGAACTAATTGCATTGTTCACCAATTCTGCTAATCTGTGACTCCAGATCCTAGACAATACAATTAGTAGGAGGCTGTAATTACTGCCACATATTTTGCCCACACTCCCACCTAGAAGGAATCACAGAGCACACCCATAGAGTGAGGTGAGGTGTTGGGGGGGGGGGCGTGTTGCAGAATGGAGGAGACCTCTGGATCTTGCTGGAACACAGCATGTACTCTCAACCTCTCAATCCACCAATCACACAGTCTCTGCCTTTCTCTCTCTCTGCCTTTTCTCTTCACTCACAGGCGCGCGCGCACACACACACACATATCACTCATGGGGCTCACTCAGAGCCTGCACTTCCCGCCAGTGCCCCAGCTCCGCCTGCTTGGCTCTCCCTCAACTTCAGCACCTCCAGCCCATCTCCTCCTTGCCCTTGTCAACCAAGACCCAAACCAACCTCCCTGCCATCAAGTGGAGGCTGATTCCCCGCCACCCTAAAGGATGGGGTACAGCTGTCGAGAGCCCCATCTTTCTCCCTTGGAGCAGTGGTGGTTCTGAACTGCGGACCCTGCAGTTAGCAGCCCAGGACACAACCATTCCGCCACCAGGCTCCCCTTTAGCAAGCAGAGCGCCCAGATCTAGCATCCTACTGCATTTGCTTACAAGGCTGCCCACTGTATTTTGTTAAATACCCCAACCCCCCACCTTGACCCTTGTTCACTGCTTGGTGTACCCTGTCCCCCTGCCCTCCAGGTAAGCCAGCCCCCACATGCCCAGCTTTCCTGCCACGGGGTTGCCTTGGCCAGTGGTGCACACGTCCACCTTTTGCCCCAGTTACAGGTCAGCTTTGACCCAAAACCTCTCACGACTCCTCCTAGTGTACTGAGAAAGCTGCCTAGATGTTTTTGTGCAAAAGCAGGGATGGTTTTGCACACAAAAAAACCATAGAGTCTGAAGCTATTTCCTTAGAAACAACAACATCAAGGGTTCTCCCTTATGAACTTAATAAGACGATAGGGAGTTAGGGGGAAAAAAGGAGAAACCTCAATAGAAATGTGTTATCCTTGTTAGCTACGGTCACACCAGTCCCAACTCATGGGCACCCCAGGACTTCTGTGACCCACAGGATTTTGCTAGCTGGTTTTTTCACAAAGACTGCCAGGCCTTTCTTCCTCGTGTCGGTTCAGTATGGTGAAAATGCACATCCTCCACTGACTGAGGGATGTGCCCACCCGTGAGATGCACTGGCTGAGATGCAAAGCCAGGTCTCCCACTGAGGACCCAGTGCCTCCCAACTAGAAGCTTCATGCCTGGAATGTGAATACCATCAGGCAAAAACCCCAGCCAAGGCAGAGAGTCCATCATTCTGAAAAGATGGGGGTCTTGCCCGGGTCCGTGGCAAGGGAGGCCAGGGTCACCTGTCTTGGTGCGTGGAGTGGGGGGGGGGGCTGCTTCTTGCCTCTTGCTTAGAGTCAACTAAACAGTGAGATGAAGAAGCCAGGAGAGGAGCTCTTTGGGCAGGGGTGGGGGAGAGAGAGGGGACACCATCCAGGAGGAGTGCTCCCGCCAGAGCAGATGCCACAGCAGGAACTTACTGCCTGAAGGGGTCACTTGAGGGAGGATGCTGGGAGCCACTGGTCGCAGTGGTGATGGCGTGTGGGAGCACTGGAGGCCACCGAGCCTGCCTGCTCTCCATGTAACCCTCTGTCTGGCCCCGCAGGCTGCCTGGCACACAGGTGAACTGAGACGCTTTCGAATATTACTTCCTGAGCCCACCTCCAGCCCCAGAACCAGACTAGGGATGAGGTGCAGGAATCTGTTTTTAACGAACACCGGAGCAGCGACTGATGCCGCCCTCCTGATGGTGGGCCACTGGGCAGCACAGGTGGGGGTGGGTTTGCACATAGGGTGGCCAGTGGCTCAGAGGGACCCCCACCCAGATGCGGGCATGCCTGGCTGTTCTTTGAACAGTGGCCTCCGCTGGCCTCCTGCAAGCTCAACCTGCCAGCTTCTCTACCAGCAGTGGTCTGCCTTAGTTCTGCCCCACCAAGCCGCTTGATTCCCGTGGGGCAGTCACGGTTGTTTTTCTGACCCCCAGGGTCTCACAGGAGTGGAAAGTCCAGCCTTTCTCATGGAGCTTCTGGTGGTTTCAGTGCACTGCATCATAACCACTGCTCCACCAGGACTCGGCGACCGCAGGGATGCTCTTGTCACATCCTGAGAGGAAGGGCAGCAAGGATAAGGGGCTCAGGTCACAGGCAAAGGCGTCCTGGGCAAGGACAGCCATCCCCCACTAGCGGGGATGCATGCAGCTTTCACTGGTTGATTTTCTTTTAGAAGACAGCCAGTCCTTTCTTCCTAGTGTCAGTTCTGCTGGGCGCTGGTCAGTATCTTAGCAATGCACAAGCCTCCCAACAGATGGAGGGCCAGGTCTCCCAAGCAGAAAGGCAGAAGGATCACTGCCCCAAGACCCGCCAGCATTTCTGCAGGCCGTTCTGCCCCCCTCTGCGTGTTCTTGGAGCCCTGAAGAGCCCCAGAGGAAAAGGCTCTTTCCTGCTGCCCTGCTCCAACTTCTGGGTGGGTGATGACCCCTGCATAGCCCTCCTCCCACCGCAGCAAAAAGTAGCAGCTGCTGACCAGGCCTGCATCACAAACACTGCACGGGAGAGAGCCTTAGTGATTGGGGGGTGGGGTGTAAAACAAAACAAAATAAAACATAAATGTGTTTCCTTTCATAAAAAGTCAAATTCATCTTTTCCTGCCCATTTTGTGCAGTGATACCCACTCACACAAGAGCAATATGCCGTTCACCACACACCCCCGGGTCCAGGGAGCCCCAGACTGACTGGGAAGTGCATGTGCTTCAGAATGAAGGAAAACTAAAAAGGCCAAAGGCCAAAGCCAAACGCACTGCCATTGAGCCAATTGCAAGTCACAGTGGCCCTAGGGAACAGAGGATTCCCAGACTACCTCTTTACAGGAGTGGACGCCTCATCCGTCTCCCACGGAGCAGCTGAGGGGTTGGGACTCCCTACCTTGCAGTCAGCAGCTCCGTGTGTATGTTGCATCCCTTGTTCACATTGCCAACGCCACTTAGGGCCTGGAATACTTTCCCTACTCTCCCACAGTGCCTTCTCTCTCTTCTCAAAATCCCATGGAGGAGGAGGGAGGCTTTGAACAGCTTGGGGCTTTGAGCAGAGGGGAGCCCAGGGGTCTTGCCCCAGCTAGACACCTTGCTAATCGAGGCTTGCTCTTCCAGGAGAGGGTCTTATTGGCTGAAGGGGAAACCATGGAGAATTAACAGTGAAAACTTCTGCAGCATCTGAAAAAGACATTGACTTTGATTCCCTGTTTATCTGAAGCAATGCACACAGCATCACAGACACTGAGAAGCCTGGGGGCTCCATGATTCAGAGGCTGCGGTGTCCTCCCCATTAGAAGGCCAGGCTGGGGGGTGGGGGAACCCCGAGGAATGACCTTCCAGGGCCTGTGGCCAATGCCGGTCTTGGAAGAAGAACAGTCAGAATGTTCCCCGCCTCATCCTTTGAACTAGTCCATGAGAAGCATGTCATGTTTGGTAACGCATGGGGCAGGGCACAAAGGCAGGCTCTCGACAAGATGCACTGTCACATGGCTGCCTGGGTGGGCTCACACATGAGAACTGTGAAGATAGCAGGCACAGGTTGCGTTCGGTTCTGTGGCACAGAAGATCACTACAGTGACAGCCACAAGGCAGATGCTCAATGTGGGGACGGCAGACTCACGAACAAACCAACGGAGGGTTCAGGCAGAGATGGAAAAGGGCACCTCATAGCATCGCATTCTCCTGGAAGCTGAGCACCCCAGTGAGCCAGAGAGCCGTGGTCTTGAGCCCGCACCGCACACCCTTGCTCACCGTCCGTGATCAGCGCCCTGCTGGTCAGCACCTTCCCCAGCAGGAACTTCAACACGGCCAGGATGCTGCACAGGATCCCACTTAGAATGGAGACGCTGAACAGGAAGTCGTCCTGGAAGAGAAGGTCCAAGATGTCAACAAGTCCCCTCCAGTACCAGACGGTCATCTGCAAACCCACTTTGCTCGAAGACCGGCTTTGTCTCGAGAACACACTAGCAGCAGCGCATGCTCCCACCACTGTGGCAAGTTTTCATCTCGGGATGGCACCCGCCTCTGAAGATGGGAAAAGGTGAGAGGGAATAGAGCGGTCAGATTTACATTTTCTTTGAAACCCATTATGTATCCATCTCCCTGTAGGATTAGCTGTCGTGATTGGCAATCATCAGTCAATAACAGAGCTGTTCAGAATGCAAGAGCAGAGTGTCCTCCATGAACAACTACCACAGGCGGCGGGATGAGAAGTCCGCAGGGCAGAAGGCACCACTGCCCAAGGCCTCCTCAGTGTACAGCCACGTGATCCAGCCGGGTGTCAGGTATGGCCGAAGCTACTCTCAGTCATACTGTTTCCTCCAACTCACACAAGGCCACTGCAAGTTCAAATACAGCTTTCAAGGTGGGGAAGATTGATACAAATATAATCCGCTATTGACGTTATCTTAACACTTACCTTGCCCTTGCAAGCAAACGCGTGAGTCACTCCCGTGAAAGCAGGCCCTTTTGTGCATACATTAGGGCCCCGGCCATGAAGTGGAGGGGCTCCCTTGGCTCCTCCCAGGAGAAATGGCCTCTGCACCCTACCTTCAGATTACAGCCAGGAAGATTGGGGGGGGGCAGGGGGGGCGCAGCTCTCCTCTGTCACAAACACTGTTAGGAGGGGCAGCTAGCAACACCTACAAAAACTGTGAGAAAATAAAGTTCTGTTTGTTAAAGCCCCCCAGGAAACAAGTGACCTCTGCCCCTTGGTTCAAAAGTGTCACAATGAGGAAGCACCAACTTGATGGAAGTGAGTTTGATTCTGGGGGGTGGGGGGGGTGGGGGAGGGGGTTAGAAAGAGGATCTCTGCACAGCCTCCATACATCTCCCCCCAGAGAGTGACTGACAGGTGTGGTGGTTAACACATGACTGCGCAGTCTGAGCGCCTCCTCCTCCCAGGGTGCAAGGTTTGCTTCCCTTTCCCTGGACCGTGGGGTGGACTGGCATCCAGCAAGGAGAGAACGGACAGGGCAAAGATGCCCAGCAAGTGACCTTAACAAGTGGCCAAAGTCAAGATCACCCTTCACAAGTCATGCTGCTCTCACGGCTCCCTGACAGGGCGCTACCACGTGTGCAGCTCGTCTGCCCTCAGCTCCATAAAACCCCCAAACCCAACTCACTGCTCTCGCTTGGTGCCGACTCATGGCCACCCCACAGGGCAGCGGGGACCTGCCTGGGAGTGTCTGAGATGGTGCCTCTGGACGGGGGGGCGAGGCCATCTTTCTCCATCGAGTCCATGAGCTCGGTTTAATGGAGGAAAGACTCTGGACAAGCCCAGATGGAGAGGTGGGCTTCCAAAGCACCTAGTCACGATTCTTCACACTGGTCCCGATCCCCAGAGAAGCAAGATGTCCGAGAAATGGCCCGATCCTGGACGAGGCAATGGCAGGTGCTGTGGGGCTGGATGAGAGGCCGGGCATCTCAGTGCTCTCCCACGGCCCAGATGAAGGGCGTGATGTGAGCGCGGGAGAGGCCTGGGGAGGGGCGGGGGACTCCGGACTGTGTCTGCAGAAACCGTTTCAAATTTGGAAGCTCTTTTCAGGTAATCGCCACACGGGAGTGTCTCATCTTTACACTCTAATAAGGGCCGTGCCCAAGCCAGCCTGTGTGTGTGTGTGTGTGTGTGTGTGTGTGTGAGAGAGAGAGAGAGAGAGAGAGAGAGAGAGACCCCAGTCCCTGCTGTGAGTGAGCCTCTGAAAGGAGGCGCACGGTCCCCCGGCCTCACCACCCACATTCAGAGAGAGGCACCCGTGGAAAATCACACCAGGGTAAGGAGGGACCCACAGATCCCAGTGACCTGCCTGTCAAAACAGGTTCTTTCTTGTTGGCTAGGGCGCCAGCAGCTGCCGTCCCAGGACACGGGCCTGTGGGAGCTAAGGCCTGGCAAGCACCATTTCTAAACCTAGCCTGCTCGCTTCCTCCTAAGAGACCACCCCGGCTAGCAGCCTGGTGTGACAGGGAAGCAATGGCAGCCAGCGAGCTTCTGCTGCAAAAAGGCATGCTTTATCTTGTGGATGCGGACCCTATGCAAGCTGCCCTAACACTTCACGTTTCTGTGGTCACCCAGGGACATGCTGCTGGCAGTGACATAATAAATATGCATCAGTTTAGGGTCCCTGGATGAAAATGGTCACGCTCGTCCTCAGACTTTCATTGCCCCTGCAGGCACCCCTCCCCCCACAGCAGATGAGGAAAACTGGCAGATGTGCAGGAAATTATAGCAAGCACAAGCCTTCGATTTCCCCTGGTTATTAGATTATATTGACAAATCACCATTAAAGGACATCCCAAGCTGTGAATTAGCATCAGACTGTGTCCATGTGGAGAGGGTCACAAGCGGGTATTCAGACAATCAGGTAAGCAGTGCAGAGTCTCTGTGACTGGAGGAAATGGGGATCCTAGGGGGGTTTCCAGACCAACTGGGGAGCCCTGGTCCCCCAGCTGCAATCCCTGGTAGGTTTGCAGGCCTGACAGCAGGGTCCTTGCAAAAGAGTCCGAGACAAGAGCAGGCTCCACAGGCCGTATACACTGAGGGCAGCAGAGGGCAGAGCCATGGCTGACAGGGGCAAAGGGCACGCTGACGTTCTTAGCTAGCCCTCGAGGGGCAGATCTGATTCCTGTAAGATTAAGCATCACCAGATCGCTGGCTTCTGACACAAGCCAAGGAGTGCGAGAGTCTCTGAAGCCCAGTGGCGGTCGAATTCCTGAAGGCTGTCACAGAACCGAGCTGAGCCATCGGGCTGGACTCTAGGGCCGTCCCTGCAACCCTTGGAGGTGGCTTGAGGAAGCCCAGAGACCCAAGAACCACAAAGCACTTAAAGGATGACGTTTTCCAAAACTCAGGCTCAAACAGAACATCCCCTCAGCTAAACCGTCTGGTTAATGCAAAACTAACCAGCCACTCTGATTCTGACGCACGACGCAAGGGTTAGAGTCAGGCTTCCCCACGAGTCATTGCCAGGCCCTCCTGCCGTGCCACACTGGGCGGACTTGCATCTCTGTTTGTAGCTACACCCACGCCTCGATAATCACACAAGCTGATCTTCTCTACTGAGGCTCAGTAGAAAGAAGGCTCCTCTCCAAGTGCTCCACAAACCATCGTATTTTATTTTAAACAACTATTGCAAGACTCCCTGCTCAGTGGAGATGAGGATCCTAAACAGAGAGACTAAGGGTGGGAGCCCGTGTGGCGCTGTTGGACGGATGTTGGGCGACTCAGTTCATGGTCCGGGGCTCAAAGGCACCTGCCACTCCCTGGAGAGGAACGAACGGGCTCTCAGCTCCGGTAAAGATGGACAGACTCAGAAACCTTGTGCAGGGCCCAGGAATCCACCATACTTCAGCAACGGGGGTCCAGGGTCACCTCACACCGCGAGCCTGTTCTCTGACTGACTCTGAGCCCTGGCTGGTGACTCCCTAGAGGGGGCGCTCTTCCTCTTACGTTGGCGGACGGCCTCTAACGTGTGACTTTGCCCCTCAAGAGGGATAGGAACAAATAATTCACAGTGCTACAACGGCCTCTGCATCGTACACACATACGCACACACACACAACAACAACGACAACAACAACACGCTGCCTTTGAGTTGATTCCAATGCATACCAACCAACTCTCCTGATGGGGTAAAACTGGCCCAGGGGGCTTCTGAGGCGGTAACTCTGGTTGGGACAATGGTATCTCCTCTTTCTCCCTCAGAGCAGCTGGTGGTTTTGATCTGCTTATCTCATGTGAGCAGCCCAGCGCATCAACCACTAGGCCACAAAGATTCAGTATTCTAGTTACAGATGGTGGGACGAGAACACAGGTCCTTTAAGCGCTTGTGAGCCCACGACGTGGCAGCCTGGGGATTGCTGTTGAGGCATGAGGTCACAAAGACAAGAGGACTTGAGCGAGGGGGCCAGGAGAGAGGGGGCTGCCATAAGAGAGCAGAGAACTCAGAGAGACGGAGCTGCGTGGCGATGCCATCCGAGCTCCCAAAGTTCGGCTGCCAGTCCCCTCGCATCGGGGTTAGAGCAGCAAGGCTGGAAACAGAGTGTCTGACCGACAACTTCCCCCGAAGGCAGGAAGCTGGAGACAGTTACTGAAGAGAAGGGCCGACACGGAGGTCTCTGCCCTGGGCACATCAGGCTCAGCAGAGGGTGCAGGCTAGAAGTAGGGCAACTGCCGAGTGTGTGTGTGTGTGTGTGTGTGTGCACGCGCACACGCGAGCGTGCATCCTGCCAGCTTTGCAACCCCCTCACACATTAATCTCCTATGTTTTATGCACGCTGTTTGCTAGGCACTTATATGTGAGAAATACAGTAATTGACGGGTATTTGATGGGGCAGAATTAGAGCTTGGAAAAGTACATTGCCCCAGGGATGAGACCCCTGCTTGGAGCAGCCAATGTACAGAGAAGACCGTAAGGCCGGCCCCACCATGAGAGATGCTGTCCCCTCACTGACCCATAGTGCTACAGGGGACAGCATGGAGACACTGTGCGGAAAGTGGGGCAATGAAGGTAAAGGGAGTGTATGCAACACGGCAGCAAGGGGAGTCAAGTAACCAATCCCAGAGGATCATGAAAACAGAGTTCTGACTCCGGGACCAGGGCTTGGCATCTCATTAGACCCAATTAGAAAACTTTCATGAGGGTACAGCAGACAGACCTGGAAGTATTTATCAGATGTTGGGGTTTGTTTGTGGGTGTTCTTTTGCTCTGTATCTATCTATATTATAGGCAAGACAAACAATCCTGAGGAGAAAACAGCAGGATTCTCATTCTGGGGTGGGGGTGTGAATGAGAGAGGAGGGGGAGCAGGGAGCCAACAAACTCAGGGATAAGGGAATAACAAGAGATCTAAAATTGATGGTGAGGAGGGCATATAATGCCTGATGGGTTAAATCAAGTGTAATGTATTCAAGAGGAATTACTGAGAGCCGACTGGAGGGTGAGCATGATCATGGGATGGTGGGAAGGTGAAAGGAAATAAAGGAAGAACTAGGAGTCAAAAGTTATGTATAGAGATATAGCTGTGTGATTGTATATATGTAAATATATTAATTTATAATGATGTAGAGGTTAAAGAACTTATATTTATATGTTATGTATTAAGATAGCAGACAGACTTTGGGCCTCCACTCAAGGTCTCCCTAATAACTAGGACAATTTGTTTTGATAACCTGGCACTCTTTGATACGCACCTTCCCAACACAATCACTGAAGTCAAAATGGGTGCATAAGTAAATGTGGTGAGGAGAGTGGGTGGTGCCCAGCTATAAATAAATATAGTGTCTGGGGTCTTAAAGGCTTGAAATTAAACAAGCAGTCATCTAGCAGGGAAGCAAATAAGCCCATATGGAAGAAGCACACCAGCCTGTGTGATCATTAGGTGTCAAAGGGATCAGGTATCAGTTAACAAATAAGCCAAAGCAAACAATTATATCGATGTGAATGAGGAGGATTGGAGTGGAGACCCAAAGGTGATCTGTAGACAATTGGGCATCCCCCAACAGATGGGTTACAAAGAAGGGATGATTCGACCAGAGTGCCATATAGCACCGACAAAACACACATCATTCCTCTAGTTCCTGAATGCTTCTTCCTCCCCACTACCGTGGCCCAGTTCGACCTTACAAATCTGTCTAGACTGGAGTACACCCATTGATATGATAAGAGCTCTTGACATATGGAATTCAGGACAGATAAACCCCTCAAGAACAGTAGTGGGAGTAACAAATTCATGAGGGGAGGGGGGGAAGGGGAAAAAAGGGGAAAATCATCACAAGGTTGTATATATAGCCCCACCCCATTCCGAGGGGGACCATAACAGAAATGTGGGTGAAAGGAGACAAATGGCAGTGTAAGATATGAAATAACAATAATAATATATAATTGATTAAGGATTCATGAGGGTGGGAGGGTAAAAAAGAGGAGTTGATACCAAGGGCTCAAATAGAAAATATTTTAGACATGTTGATGGCAACATATGTACAAGTGTGCATAATACAATTGAATAATGGTTTGGTATAAGATTTGTAAGAAATTGCCAATAACATGATTAATAAAAAGAAAGAAAAGTACATTAAATGCACAAAATAAAATACACAAGACATTTAAAAATTTGTGGGAAAATTTGTTATTTTTTAACTCCATTTTCCAACAAATTTCAAAGCCTTGAAGAGACTTGTATACTTATAAAGTCTTTAAAGGTTTGTATAGGCTAACACAGGAAAACAATTAAATTAATATATAGTTAGTAAAATATAAAAATTGTCCTATAGTAATAGCCAAATGAAACCTATAGCACAATAAGTATTTCTGAATGAATGGATTAAATGAGAAATTCTAGACACAGATCTAAGCAGCAAGGTAAGTGTGAAACTGTAAGGCGTACATGCGATATTTTGAGACATTTGCTACATCTAATCTCAGATGAAAAAAATTTTATTTTTACTGTTGACAAAAGCAGAAGTAACGCTAATATGACTATTATAGTTTGCTAATATTCTGATATGTGAAAATGCAAAATTCCAAATAGAGGTTAAGTAATGGCTTTTCAATCCAGGTCTCTGTACTTTCCCCCAAATGCCTGGGTGGGACCATGCAACTCAGTAAGCAAACCACTGATGGAAGGGCTCAGTCAGCTGTGCCATTCCTCTGTGCACAAGAGATCCATCCCAGAACCATGAAGAGAGAATCCAGGGGCCGTCACAACAAAGCAACTACCAGTGGAGTGCGTGCAGCCCCGTCTGAAGGGGTGGAGGCAGTGAAAGCCATGGCTGCGCGACCAGAGCCCTGAGACCATGGGACACAGCGGTGTGCTTCCCAGCACAGGGAGTACGGCCATGGGGCTGTGCGGCTAAAGAAAGCTGTGGCTGCTGGCTACGAAGAGCTGTTAGTGCAGACCAATGACTAGATCCACTAGCTCCTTAATGGTCTTAATCAAACCTCATATCAGGAGTGTTGGCCATGGATTCAGTGTGGCCAGAGCAGCAGCTTATTGACAGCAGCAGAGCAGTAGAGTGTTGTGGGGGACTGGCTGGCATCGGAGCAGGGTAAGAAAAGGATGCAGGGTGGAGGGATGTCTGACCTCTGTCTGGGGCCATTGGCCTTGGGCTGATGTGGAGTGGAATTCTCTTTCTCACTGGCAAAGCTGAAGGAGGACAGATGTGGCCACGAGGCCATTTGCTCACACCCTACACCCACTCCATGAACGTCATCAACACAATCAGTTGCTCTCAAGCCCACTCCAGTTCATGGCAGCTCAGAACATCCGAGCAGACCTGTGCGCCTAAAGGTTTTCCACCACTGGCTTTCCAGCAGCAGATCGCCAGGCCTTTCTTCCGAAGAATCTATGAATGGGCGTGAACCTCCAAACTTTCAGCATTCATATCTGCTAGGACAGCAACTATCAGAAAAACGGAAACAAATAAAAGTTGAAATGGCATGGTGAAATAGAAACCCTTGGGCTGAGCCCCTGTGGTGTAAGTGGTTGAGTGCGGAAATGCAGCCCACAGGCTTGGCGGTTCAAATCCAGCGGCAGCTGGGTAGCGCCCATGACCACCAGAGGCAGTGATGCCCACAAAAAAAAGAAAGAAAGAAAGAAAGAAATAGGAACCCTTGTGCATTTCTGGAGGGATGTTAAAAGGGTGCAGTCACAGTGCCAAACAGTTCCTCAAAACGTTAAAAACAAAACTGTCCTATCTCCCAGCAATCCCAATCCTATGGCTGTGCCCCATAGCAGGAGCAGCAGGGTCTCAAACAGATATGCGTGTGTCTGGGTTCATGGTGGCACAATTCAAATTGCGTAGATGATGACGAAAAGAGGGTTGCATACAATGGTGCTCAGGTAAGAATATACTCAGACCTATCAGCAGATAGTATGAAGAGAATGAGAGAGTGGACTTGCATCTTCTGAAAGCCGAAAGGGAAAAAAATAAAACCAACCAGAGAATCTTTTACCCTGCTAAACCATCTATTAAGAAAGATGACAAGGTAAGAGTCTTCTAGGTCAGGGAAAAACTCAAAGAACATGCCATAAAACATTCAACCCTGTGGAAAATCCTTGCCAACTCACTATGGTCAGAGGACGAACATGCACCAAGCACAAGCAAGAGACTTTCACATAGCAAACTTCACTCAGAAGTCAACATGCCAAAAATGATGACTAAGTGAACATTGCCTTCAAGGGGGAAAAAAGGCAAGAATGAAGCCCAACACACAAATACAGCACACTAATGTGAAGGGAGATGAGAGAATGCTGTGGATTCACACCAATGAATCCACAGATGGTAATAACTCTGAATGTTAATGGCCTCAAATAACCCATCAAAAGGCAAAGGTTAGAAGATTGGCTGAAAAACATAACCCACTAATCTGTTGCCACAAAGACACATCTGAAGTTTGCAGACAAAAATAGACTAAGGCTGAGGAAAAATATACCAGTCAAAGGACAATTAAAAAAAGCAGGGTTGCAATTCTAATCTTCAACAAAATTGACCTCAAGGTGAAAACCACAAGAGACAAAGAGGGGCATTATATCAGGCTCAAATAGAAATGGAACCTGTGAACCTCAGAAATATATACATGCCTAAGGAGAGATCCACGAAAATCATCACACTATTCAAAAACTATTCAAAACTATTCAAACTATTCAAAAACAAATCACAGATTCAACAATCATAGTGACTTTAATACACTGCTATCAGAAAAAGATAGATCCCTGGAAAAGAAGTTCAGCAAGGAAGCTACAGAGCTATCCACTAAAATTAGGCAACTGGCCCTGACAGACATTTATTGAGCTTTAGATAGAAATGCAAAAACAAAACAAAACAAAAACACATTCTTTTCAAGTGCACACAGCACATTTTCTAAAATAGACCACATGCTGGGACACAAAACAAGCCTGAGTAAATTCAAACATACATAAATTATTCAGACATGCCTCAAACCAGACACCATAAAGCTGGAAATAAACAAAAGAACAACCAGAAAAACAAAGGCAAACAATCAGAGGATGAATAATGATCTGTGCACACATGGGTACTGGCCCAGATTAGAGAAAAAATTAGGAAGTTTCTAGAAACAAGTACGAATGAAAATACAATGTACCAAGATCTGTAGGATATAGCAAAAGAAGTTATCAGAGGATGCTTGATAGCAATAAATGCATACATGAAAAAGGGAGTATTATGACTGATAAACTATCACAAAACCTCCAGAAACTAGAACAGTCAATAAAACACCTCCTCCAATAACAATTAAAAAAAATAATCAAAATTAAGGCAGAGTTAAATGAGTGGGAAGACAAGAGACTATGCAAAAAAGTCAATGCAGCAAAAAACAGGGTCTTTGAAAGGATCAACAGAATCTACAGATGACTGGTGAGTCTACCCAAGGAATGGAAAGAACAAACATCAATAGCCAAAATGAGGGATAAAACCAGGGCAATCACAACAGACTCCAATTAGATAATAATCACAAAGTACTATGAAAGTCTGTACACTAATGAATTCAACAATATGGAAGACATAGACAAACATTTGGAAAAAAACAATCACTTCCTAGATGATCCCAGACAGCAACAGAACCATAGCAAAAGAAGAAAAAGATATGGTTATCAAGAAACTACCAACAAAAAAAATCACCCTGACAAAAAAATTTCACAGGAGAATTCTACCAAGAAATCAGGGGAAAAAATGACACTGATCCACTACAAATTATTCCAGAGCATAGAAAATGATGGCAAAGTCCCCAGCTCATTCTACAAAACCAGTGTAACTTCGATATCCAAATTGCTCAAGGATAGCATAGGAATCAAGAATTGAAGCCTGCCATCTTTAATGAATATAGATAAAAAAATCCTTAACAAATATTGGCCAATAGAATACAAACGTATATACTATGTATAACTGAGTATAAGCTAACATGAATATCCACTGAGACACCAAACTTTACCACAAAAATGCATTAAAAATTTGCTGAAAAACTCACCTTATACATGAGTATATGCGGTAAAACATAACAACCATCATGATCAGGTGAGATTCATTCCAGGGATGGTTCAACATCCGAAAGTCTATCAACATTATTTGCCACATTGATAAGAAAAAGCATAAGAATTACATGATGTTTTAGTCTGGGTAGACTACAGAAATAAATCCAGAGACACTCAATGTTTATAATATAAAACTTTTTATCAAAGAGTAATTGTCTATTAAGAAAACATCTCAGCTCAGTCCAGTAAAAATCCTTTAGTCCTCTTCAGATTCACACAATACATGCAATGATGCAGAATGCAGGAAGAACACAGGCCAGTGGGTGGAAAGTCTTGTGAATCCAGGGGCAGTGGAATCATCTCACTGGCGTGGGTCTATCTGGCATGGGTCTCCAGGTAGCTTCTCCAGTTCCAGGACTCTGACTGCATCAATACAGGTTTATATGGCTTGTCAATGGGAATGTCTCTCAGGGAGAATCTGTGTGTCCCACCTCCACAGAGCTATTTATCTCTGTCCTGCCTCCAAATGAGGTCATCAAGCTGCAACCTGATTGACAGGCTAGACTCCACCCCTTCGCAATTTGACATGAGATTATATAACTGCCACACATGATATTGATGGATGCACAGAAAGCATTTGATAACATCCAACACTCACTCCTAATTAAGACATGCAAGAAGATAAAAATGGAAGGAAAACCCCTGAAGTTAATACAAGCTACTTATGAAATGCCAGCAGCCAAAATTATAGTCAATGAAAAAAAGATGAAAACAATACCAATGAAAACGGGACCAAACAATTATGCCACCTTTCTCCCCTTCCATTCAACATCATACTGGTGGTCCTATTTAACAAAAGGTAGTGGAAGGACAGGAAAGGTATCCGGTTGGGGAAGGAGAAGGTGAAACTATTGCTATTTGCAGATGAGATGATTTGGTACATTGAAAATCCTCAAATCTCCACCATAGGAGTATTGACAGTGCTACAGGAATTTGGAAGAGTGGCAGGATACAAGATCAACAAACAGAAATCTATTGGTTTGCTATAGTCATTGAACAAGAACATGGAAGAGGGGATCAGGAAGGCAGTACCCTTCACAATTGCCAAGAATTAATTGAAATATATAGGATTATATTTAATCAAAAAAAGAGAAGAGACTTATACGAGGAAAACTAAAGAAAACCAAAAGCAACCTTCACAAATGGAAAAATAACCCATGTTCATGGATTAGAAGGGTCAATATAGTAAAGATGTCAATCTTACCCAAGGCACTATAAAAGTTTAAGGATATCTCAATTCAAATACCAACAACCTTCTTCAAATAATTGGAAAAACTGACCACCAATTTCATATGGAGAAGGAAGAAGCCCAGAAGTAGCAGAGGACTCCTCAAGAAGAAGGACAAAGTCAGAGGGCTCACTTTACTTGATGTTGACACCTACTGTATAGCCACAGTGGTCAAAGCAAGGAGCTACTGGAATAATGACAGATACTCAGGATGCTCAGACCAATGGGAAAGAACAGAAAACTCAGAAATAAATCCAACAGCATATAGGAAACTGATCTTTAACAAGGGCCCCAAAAGCATCACGTGGGAGGTGGATGCACTCTTTAACAAGTGGTGCTAGAAACAATGGTTATCCGCCTGTAGAAAAATTTTAGAAGATCCTTACTCCCCAGCCCATGTACAAGAACAAACTCAAGGTAGATCGCAGACCTAGAAGTAAAACCCCAAATATCAGGACCATCAATGAAGGAATCAGGACCAAAAAAAATAACCTTGGATTGGGGAATACAAAGGCTAACTGCAATAGGGAAGGGTACATGCACAGGTGAACCTGAAATTTACAAATGAAATATACTAAAGCTAAAGCACCTGTGTGCATGTCAAAAGATTTCACTGAGAGAGTAACAAGCAAGCCCACAGACTGGGATAGGATTATTATTAGCAATGACACAACAGACAAGGGACTTGGTACTAAAATCTACAATACCCTACAAATCTGCAAAAATAAGAAAACCGTTAACTTCCTAAGGAAGTGGGCAAAAGGTCTGGAAAATTTCACTGAGGAGGAGACCCAAATGACCGATAAACATATGAGAAAATGCTCCTAATCTTTAGGAGCATTTAGAAATGCAAATTAAAACAACCATGAGATACCGCCTCTCACCCCGAGATTAACCCAGATCAGAAAATCAGAGAACAAATGTTGGAGGGGATTTGGTGAGATAGGAACGCTCCTAGACTGCTGGTGGTCATGTAGATACGTACAGCTTCTGTAGCAAGCCATCTGGCCATATCTAAAATAAAATGAAAATTGAGCTACCTTATGACCCAGCTATCCCTCTACTGGGCATCTACCCAAAAGAGTTAAGAAACAGACCATCACCAGTCATATGTGCCCCAATATTTATTGCAGTGCAATTCACAATTGCTAAAAATTGTAAACAACCTAAATTTCCATCTATAGATGAGTGGATTAGACACAATAGAGTACTACACATCACTAAAATGCACTGATGATCACATGAAGCACATTGTCTCACAGGAAAAATTGGAGGAAATTATGCTAAGCAAAAGTTAGCCAATAATAAAAGGACAACATGAAAACACTTGGCGAGTATAATCAGCATAGTAGGTAAGTCACTTATCTCACACTATATGGGTTGAGGTACAGGCAGTCAGGAGGGGTACAGGCCAAATGCAAGGATGTACATGTTATTCCAACACAAAGAAGGGAAGAGGGAGGGAGAAAAGTTGTTTGGGTGTGGTGGGGCGCGTGGGGAGGGAGACTATGGCACTTGGTGAGCAAGGCACTAATCCACCAAGGGGGAGGGTATTGATTATGTTTCCACAGAATTGGGAATGTGCATGTAGACCCCAACATGGCACACCAAACCTTGAGGGCAATGTAAGCACATGGTGCAACTCATGAACAGAGTGGGCTACAGGGATGGCCCCAATCAAAGTCAAACTGACCTCCTCCCTAGAAGTATGTGCTACAGAGGACAACACTAAACCTACAGATTGGGGAGAGTCGACCTGCCACATCTACATGGAAGCAAACCAAGAAGGAAACACAGAGAGAGAAAGGGTCTAGACCCCATATCGGCACACTAACACTGAGGGCGACGAAATCCCTGAGTCGCTAAGGCGCATAAAGAACGGTAGGGCCAATAGCAAGTGGAGACAAAACTGCACCAGAGGACAATGCTAGGACACGTGGCAGGGGGTGAGTCTGCTCCGAACTCCCCACAGTGGGACGAACCACAAAGGGAACATAACAGGTTAGTAATGGGAGCAAGGCAAAGCCACAAAGCCCCCGAGAAGCTCCCCAAATAAACTTCAGGCTAGGAGGGAAGTTCCTGAACCCTCCTGGGGCAGTGGAGGGTCAGAAAGGTCAGCAGACAGACCTGGAATTATGTATGATTTTTTGCTAGCTTTTTTGCTTCTCGTTCGATTCAGTCTTTTGTTTCCTTTTTGTTTTGCCTCCATTATTGTTGGGTTGCCTATCTGTATAAGATAGGCATGGGAAGCAAGCTGTAGGAGAAAGGAATGGGATTGAAGGCTCTGGAGGGGCCTGTGGGGAGGAAGAGGGAGAGAAAGAGCAATGCGCAAAGAATGCCATAGACAGGGGAACAACTAGGGGATTAAAATCAATGAGGAGAACATAGCAAGTCTGCAGGTGTTGGAGCAACAGCAACTGAGCTGAGCTGAATTACTAAGAGGAAGAAATGGACAAGAATGATGGTGGGGCAGGAAGAAGGTGAAAGGAAACGGAGGAAAGATCTAGGTGCCAAAGCTATGCGTAGAGGTGCACATATATAAATCATTTATTTGTAAAAATAGAGGTATTGGCATATGTACATATATTTGTATGGCAATACATTGAGGTGGTGGACAGATTTTGGGTCTCCACTCAAGGTCTGTCTCAACCCAAGAACACTTTGTTCTAACAACCTGGTATTGTATGGTACTCATCTTCCTGGCATGATACCTGAAGACAAAATGGGTGCACAAGTAAATGTGGTGAAGAAAGCTGATGGTGTTCAGCTATCAAAAGCTATAGTATATGGGGTTTTAAAGGCTTGAAGTTAAACAAGCATTTAGGTTATCTAACAGAGAAGCAATAAGTCCACATGGAAGAAGCACACCAGTAACTTTGATTATGAGTATTGACAGGATTAGATAACAGGTATCAGAAGACCCCAAACAAACAACAGACAAACAAAATAACCCAATGGAAGAGAATGTGGGGGGCCAAATCTGAGAACCCCAAACACATCTGTAGAAAATGGGACATTCCCCCCCAAGATGGGTCACTAATCCAAGAAAGGATTAGTCAACAAGGGTGCTGTATAGCACTGATGAAACACAAAACATTCCTTTGGTTTCTTGAGGCTTCCATGAGACTTCATCCACCACCTTCATAATCTCAGTCCTGCCATTCACTTCAGGCTAAACCAGAGCATGTACACAGGTACAAATAAGAGCTCATGAACAAACAGAATCCAGGTCAGGAACAGAAATAGCAGTAGGGATAGCAGGAGGGTGGGGAAGAAGTGGAAACTGAGGGTAATGATGGACACATAACTACAAGCTCCCCCTTCCAGGGGGGGTGTTGAAAAACAGAAACCTTGGGTGAAGGGAGACATGGTCGGTGTAAGATATGAAAATAATAATTATTTATAATTTATCAAGGTGTCACGAGTTGGGGGGGGGGGAAGAGTTGATACCAAGGGCTCAAATAGAAAATGTTTAGAAAATAATAATGGCAACATCTGTTTCAATGTTCTTGATACAACGGATATATGGATTGTTAAACAAGTTGTAAGAGCCCCCAATAAAATGATCTTTAAAAAAATGGTGAGCCTAATGCTGCTTCAGAAACGCTGTGGTGGTTAAATGAGCCAGTGAGGGGGAACTTTTTGAAGTAGAAAATGCAGCGAGGCTTAACAGAACAGTAACTCAGAGTGTTCACAGACATATCCTATCATGATTAAATCTAAGGCTTCCCCAGTGTGAAAATGAGACCCAATCAGGGATTCACATACAGCCATTTCCTAGGTAACAACTGAGCAGAGAAATAACTAATTGTGCGCTGTACATGCAATAGCCTGAAAGCATGCCTGGGTCTTGCTGACAGAAGTGTACAGTGGTTACTGCTCTGAAGAGCTGCGCTACCAGCAGGCTCTTCCTGGGTGTTCCAGCAAAGTATGACAGAATCCTGCTTCAGCAAAGCTCCTCATATTATCTGCTTCCAATGACAGTTTTTTATATTTAGCTGACTATTTACATTTTCTCCTTTTTGTCGTCTTCTCATTGCTCTATTTATAATTCAACTTTTCAGGGGTGTTGTCAACACCCCAGATATTGAATGGATGGGTGACAGGCAAGAAATACACTTCACTTCTTAGCCATTTCGGTATCCATTCTGTAGGAATCCAGGCAGAATTTCTCTTTGGCCTATCAGTGGGAGGTTGTTTGCAGGCAAGTTCAGCCTCCAAATGTCCTTAATCCGCATATATTTATAAAGTGTGTAGCTCAATCAGCTGTGTCACAGGTTTACACCTATGAAACCCTCACCAGGATCAAGGTCAACTTTCCACCACCCCTTCGAGTTTCTTCATGCCCTTGACGATTCCTTATTCCTACGATCCCTGTCCTCAGGCAACTGCTCTTTGCCTCCAGTGACTATGGATGACTTTGTATTTAAAATGCTCACAGTGAACCATAGCTAAGGCTCCTCTTCACCTGGCTTCTTTAGCCCAGCTTAATTATGTTGAGATTCACCCAGGTTGCTACAGTGAACAATGACATTTGTATTTTTATCACTATTATTATCTCCTGAGTAGTGCTTCACTGAATAGATATACCAGAATTCAATTTTCCATCCACCTGCTGATGGACATTTGAATGGTTTGCAGATTTTTTACTATTAGAAAGAAAACTCCAAAAATCATGTGGAGACGAGTCTGTTAAGAAAGCTCTTTCTCCTTTCCCTTGGGGAAATACTTAGCCAAGGAATGGCTAAGGCATGGAGTAAATATATGCTTCAATTTTTAAAGAAAACTTCCAAACTATTTTTCAAAGTGGTTGTATGCACTGTTTGACTCTTACTACCAGCATGTGAGAGTGCTCTAGAGACCCCACACAGTTTGGGTTTCTTTGCTTTTAACTTTAGCCATTCTGATAGACAGGCAGTGATGTCTGATGGTGATTTTAATCTGCAACTCCCTGGCAACTAAAAATGAAGGACTTCTGGACTTGGTTTTTCCTTCTTTCTCAAATTACTTCTGTAGATCTCTGATCCATTTGCTGATTGGGTTGTTTGGTTTCTCAAGTGCCACAGGTCTTCATTAAGGATACAGTCCTTTATCTAAAGCAGTGTTTCTCAATCTTCCTAAAGCTGTGACCCATTAATACAGTTCCTCATGTTGTGATGACTCCCAACCATCAAATTACTTGCATTGCTATTTCATAGCTGTAATTTTGCTACTATTATGAACTGGGTGACTTCAAAAAGAGGACATGACCCGCAGGTTGAGAACCGTTGGTCTAATGTATGTGTTGGCTGTACTGTCTGGTTTTTTCCTTAACAGTGTCTTTGAGGGAGCTAAGAGTGTGTTTTTATTTTTTAAAATCATTTTATTGGGGACTTGTACAACTCTTCTCACAATCCATACAAACATCCATTGTGTCAGGCACACTTGTACATTTGTTGCCATCATCATTCTCAAAACATTTGCTTTCTCCTTGAACCCTTGATATCAACTCCTCATTTTTCCCCTCCCTCCCCACACCACTGTGGTAGTCACCTGATGTGGTGTCAATTTGAAGATTAAGAGTGTAGGAGTGAGGCTGAGCACTGGTAGCGTAGTGGTTGTGTGTGGGACTGCAGCCCACAGGGTTGGCAGTTCAAATCCAGCAGCAGCTCTCCAGGAACAAGGCTGGCCCTCCTACTCCCACCAGGGGGGCAGTGATGCACACAAACAAAACAAAATGAGTGTAGGAGTGGGGTCTGGCCTGTCAATCTGGAGATAGCCAATGACACATCTGTGTGGGCATGGTCTTCTCTGAGAATTCTGGGAAACGTGGTACTTCCTTTTTTTGGAAGCAGGAGACACTCTTTCACTCACTTGGAGACTCTCTACTGACAAGGCTCACTTCCTGTGAGTCATCCCTGAGGAGAAGCCACTTAGTGTCCTGAGCCGGACAAGCCATATGGATGCAACCAGACCTCTGAAGCTGGAGAAGCCATTGTTGAGATGCTCACAATGCCACTGGATCTAAAGACTTCCTACCCACTGACTTGTGGTTATCCTGCATTTGGCTTCATTGTATGTGTTTCATGAATCTGAAGAGACTTTATAGATTGGTATCAGGCATATGGGCTAAAATCAGACTTATGGTCTTGTATTGAACTGAGTTAGGATGTTTTCTTAATGTCCATTGCTCTTGTATGTAAAACTCTTTCTTATACACAAAAGAGTTTCTATGGATTTATTTCTCTAGTCTACCCAGACTAACACATCCCCCCTCCCTCGTGAACCACTGATAATTTATAAATTATTATAATTTTGTCACCCTCCCAGTATCACCACTCTCACCACTGGTCCTGAAGGGTTCATCTGTCCTGGATTTTCTAAATGTCTAGTTCCTACCTGTACCATTGTACATCCTCTGGTCTAAATGGAGGGGGAGGGAGCATTTAAGAAGAAGAGGAAAGTTGTATGTTTCATCATTGCTACACTACACCCTGACTGGCTCATCTCCTCTGCAGCCTTTCTGTAAGGGGATGTCTAGTTGCCTACAGATAGGCTTTGGATCTCCAATCTGCACTCCCCTTCATTCACAATGATGATTTTTTTTTCCCCTTGATGACTGATACCTGATCCCTTCATACTTCATGATCACACAGGCTGGTGTGCTTCTTCAATGTGGGCTTGGTTGCTTCGCAGCTAGCTGGCCACTTGTTTATCTTCAAGCCTTTAAGACTATTGATGTTATATCTTTTGATAACTGGGTACCATCAGCTTTCTTCATCACATTTGCTTATGCACCTACTTTGTCAGCGTTCATGTCATCATGGAAGGTGAGTATCATGGAATGCCAGTTTAATAGAACATGTTCGTGCACTGAGAAAATATGTGAGTGGAGGTTCAATGTCCATCTGCTAACTTAATACTCATCCTATAAATATATGCACATAGATCTTGTGTTAGTCCAGGTAGACTAGAGAAACAAATTCACAGACATGCATATGGATATAAGGGTAAGGTTTATATACGATAAGGTTTATATACAATAGGAACATTGAGAAAGCGTCCCAACTCAATCCAGTTCAAAGTCATAAGTCTGATACTAGCCCACATGCCCAACACCAGTCTCCAAAATCTCCCTCCCACTGACAAAGTCACAGGTCAGTGGATACAGAATCACGGTGGTGGTAGGGGTCTCCCCAGGGCTCCTCGCATCCAGGGCTCAGGGTCCATCAACAGCATCCAGTGGTGATAGAAGCAACTCAGAGCTGGCAGGGTCTCCATGTGGCTTCTCCAGCTTCAAGGTCTGGTTCCATCAGGGTAAGGCCACATGGCTTCTCCTCCAGCTTCTCCAGCTCCTAGGACGCTACCATCTTGTCTTGCCCGTAGTTCGTTGTCTCAGAGACTAACTCCCAACAACTGGGGAGATATCTTCTCATCTCCACGAGGGAAATATCGCAAGATTTCCCGGAAGTCTCAGGAGAAAGCCATGCCCACACAGAGGCTTTATTGGCTACTTAATGGCTATCTCCAGATTAACAGGTTAGAGTCCACCCCTATATCTCATTCATGAAATCTGACATCTCAAATACATGACCGCCACAGATCTACTTCCTTATCATCATATATAAATATAATATCAAAATATATAAATATATTTACATATAGATATCCCTGTATTTAAACCTCTATAAATGTCCTTTGCCTCTTAGTTCTTTCCTCTATTTCCTTTTACTTCTCTCTTGTCCCACTATCATGCTCTGCCTTCATTTGGGTTTCAGTAAATCCTCTCACTTACTTTAACCTTGGTCAAGCCGTACCAGGCCTCCTACACCCTCCTTACCAGTGATTTTGGATCACTTGTTGTTCCTTTGTCCCTGGGTTTGTTAACACCCCTTCCTTTCCCCTACCTCTCCCTCTCCCATGTCCCCCTGGAACTGTTGGTCCCATTGTTTTCTCCTCCAGGTTGTTTATCCAGCCTATTTTATCTAGATAGATCTGAAGAAATAATACATGTACAAAAACAAGACAGAGCAAAACAAAGCAACAAAACAAAACAAACAACAACAGCAAAAACACAGTGACAGAAAACAAAAGGCTGTCAATAGTTCAAGGACTGTTTGTTGCCCTTTAGGCATGTTTTCTGGTTGAGTCTGATGAGATACTATTTTTAGAAGTCCCTCAGGACTTCCTTGCTCTGCTCCCCTTGCTGTTCTGCTGCACCTGTTTAGTGTTTTGCCTCGGTGTGGCGGGGTCATACCGGGGGCAATTCCCACACTGTTTCTCCAGTGTTGTCCCCTGTAGGGCTATGGGTCAGTGAGGGATGGCATGTTTCATAGCAGAGCCGGCCACGTGGTCCTTTCTGGGCCTTGGCTGCTCACAGCAGGGAGATCATGCTCAAGGCTTGGTGGGCCAAGACGGGCTCTACTCTCTCTTCCTCCTATTTTATTTGCTTCTGTGTGCTTTCCCTGAGCTGTCCTCTGAAGTAAATTCTTCTGTGGGGAGGGGCGGTTTTTTATTTTTAATGATGTTGACTATACCAGTGTTTTCTTTTATCATTTATGCTTTGGATGTCAAATCTTAGAAAGATTTGAAAACTCTGTCAAAGTTACAAAGATTTTTTTTCTCTTTGTGAACTTTCAGTTTTATTATCATCTTAGGTTTTACACAGGTCTTTGGTGTGTTTTTCAGTTAATTTTTGACTAGAGTTGATATCCATTGTTTTCCTAATGAAAACGTGGGTGACGCCGTACCATGTGTGGGAGAGCATTCTCTACCTCACCCTCAGCTGTCCTGGCAGTCTTGTTGGAAACCAGTTGACCAGATGTCTGCAAGTGCATTCCTGGATTCCAGTCTCCTTAAATGCACTCAGTCAGAAAGAGCCCATTTTCTTAAGTTCTCAGGTCTCCTCTGTCTAGAAACTGGGAAGATCTCAGTCTTAAGACTAGCAGAGAGGCCAACTTTTTGAGATACTATATATACTTCAGTATAAGCTGACCCAAATATCCATCAGCTGAGGTACCTAATTTTACCACAAAAACTGCATTAAAAATGTGCTGTCAAACTTGGAGTATACATGAATATATACAGTAATAGAGTTTTTCTGTCTGAAATAACAGAAGTGAGAGATACCACTGACGGCGACACAGTGAGTTTCTGCCATTCTCTGGACTGCAATGGTGTGTCATTCTGGGTTGTCTAGAGAAAAAAATTCATAGACACTCCTATGTGGGTAAGAGAGAACTTTGTGTCAAAAAGCAATTGCACATTAAGAAAACATCCCAGCCCAGTCCAGTTCAAGTCCATAAGTTCAATATTAGCCCATATGTCAATACTAGTCCATAAATTCCTCTTCTGATTTACGTAGCGTATGCAATGATGCCGAATGCAGGAAGACAGGAGGTCAGTGGATGGAAACACTTGTGGATCCAGTTGCAGTGGAAGCATCTCAGTGCTGATGTGGGTCCCCACGTGGTGCCTCCAGCTCCAGCGCTGTGGCTCCATCAGCAGAGCTCCATGTGAGTTGTCAACAGAAATGTCTCGCAAGGAGTAAGTGTATCTGACCTCTGGTGCGCTATTCATCTTCATCCCACCTCCAAATGAGATTATCAAGCTGTGACCTGATTGACACCCTTTTAACCTATTTAAACTATTGACACCACATTATGTAACTACCACAAATGATTAGGGTATGTTAAGGATCTTAATGTGCATGGTTGTTGTTTTAAGAATTATTAGCTGATACAACTCTCCGATTAGATTGAGTTATGTTCGCCATAATATGTAGAAGACAAATGTCTCTTGTTGATGGTGGATCCAGGAACTACAGGTCATTGCACAAGAAGATCTGCCACATCACCCAACCCAAGCTGAGAGAAACAGCTCTCGGGTCATTGCCTGACGTTTCCAGGATGAAAACAGCCACAAAGGGGCTTCCACTTCCACTGAAGCCCTTTTTCTTGCCCAACGTCCAGGACATCCGCTTGCAGTCATCGAACAGTTGGACGCTAAGCTCATCCGCTCTCACTCACTGCCTGAAGTCAATTCACATTCCGCACAACCCTGTTCTGAGACTGTCCATTATTCGTCGGGGTAGAAAGCCCCGGCTTCCTCCCTGCCAACAGCTGGTCCCCCAGGAAGGAAGCAGCTGCCTTCCTCACTTCCGTTCCCACAGCCTGCACCCCGAGGCCATGCTGACTCAGGACACCCAGCCACACAAAGGGACCCTTGTGAACAGTAGGTCTCACCCTTCCTCATGCCGTGACCCTTTAAGACAGTTCCTCCTGTGGTGTGACTCCCAACCATAACATTCATTTTCGTTGCTACTACATACCTGTAATGTGGCTACTGTTATGAATCTGAATGTAAATATCCAATATTCAGCGTATATTTTCATTATTACAAATTGAGCATCATTAAAGCAGTGATGAATCACAAAATCAATGTCATATATTGTGAAATATTTATTTCTAATAACAAATACATGAAATTTTGTCCTGAAGCATGGTGTAGCATGTCTTCATGCCGGGTACTCATATGTGGGCGTATCTGCATGCGGATGGACCTGCCTGCAGACAGATATATGAGTAGGGTCTCAGTTCCTAAAACCATCGGAAATCTGTGTTTCCCAATGGTCTTGGGTGATCCTTGTGAAAGGGTCATTCGACTTCCAAAGGGGTCATGACCCACAGTTTGAGAACCGCTGTTTCAGAAAGTCAGAATTGCCTCTAAAGAACTTACTTAGACCGACAGGGAGATGACACACGTGGTCATTCTCTTCTGATCATAAGCTCAGATTATCCGGTTCTGTGTTCTCTGTGAAAGCACCCCAAAATTGGTGACTAAAGTCTACAGGAGATCAACATTGTGTCCATGAAGGGCATCTGGTAGGGCCTCTGGAGGCTGAAGAACTCCACAATAAAGAAGCTCAGAGAAACTCTCACTCTACCTCTGGTCCCACAGCCAGAGGGAACATGGTGGAGCCCCGTCTGCACTCACCAGGCCACAGGCTTGGGGGACTTGGAAGCCTCACCATCCAGAGCTCCCGGGCAGGTCAGACTCAGGCTGCCAGTCTTGGCTTTGAGAAGAACCTGCCTACCCAAGCCTTACTCCGACGGTAGGAGGGGAGTGTTGCCCGCTCTTTGTCAGCAAGGAAGCTGGGGATCTGAGAGGGTAGAGGGCTTGCCCAAGGTGAGGCCAAGAGAAGACAATAGGAATAAGTCACTCCTGCATCAGGCCCATGTCCCTCCCATCACGCTGAACAGCTGCTCTAAAAACACTTCCCTCTGGCTGAGCCCCGGTGGCGTAGTGGTTGAGTGCGGGACTGTGGCCCACTGGGTTGGCGGTTCAAAACCAGCAGCAGCTCTCCAGAAGCAAGGCTGGGCTTCCCATTCCCACCAGAGGGCTGTGATGCCGTCCTCCCAAAAAATAAAATAAATTGTCTTTAAAAAAAACCAAAACTCTTCCCTCCATGTGATCCCACCTGCCATGACTCTGTATTTCATACTGTCCTACTGAACCCGTGTTCCCACTGCTGCTTCGTCCACCTGTCAGAGGGTTTCTCCATGAATGCACAGCACATCTTGGTGAGCAGCAGAGAGCTCAGAGGGCCTGGGCGGTGAGGAGGTTGAGGGGTGGTGGTGGTGGCAACAGTGGGCTACACACATGCACACACATACACACATGCCTCAGGGCCTGTGACAGCACACCCTTCCAGACAGGAGACACAAGACAGGGCAGTCAGGCCTCAAACACTATGGTCAGAAGATCATACAGCTCTGGGCTCGAGAGACAAAAGATCAAGTCCAGGCTCTGGCACCAGCTAGCTGACTACCTCTGTGAGCAGCCTCCGATGTCCTCAGTACAGGCACCTTCTTTTAAAAAATCGCTTTAATGGGGGTGCATACAACTAATCACCATCCACCCATCCACCCATCCATCCATTGTGTCAATCACATTTGAACATGTGGTGCCATCATCATTTTCAAAATATTTTTTTTCTACTTGAGCCCTTGGTATCACCTTCTCATTTTCCCCCTCCCTAACCTCAAGAACCCTTGATAATTTATAAATTATTATTTTTTCACGTCTTACACTGCCTGATTTCTCCCTTTACTCACATTTCTGTTGTTCCTCTCCCTGGGAGGGGGTTATAGGTAGATCATTGTGATCAGTTCCCCCTTTCTCCCCACACCTTCCCCCTACCCTCCTTGTGGCTACTCTCAATATTGGACCTGAAGTATTTATCTGTCCTGGATTCCCTGTGCTTTCAGTTCTTATCTGTACCCATGTTCATGCTCTGGTCTAATCAGATTTATAAAATAGAATTGGGATCATGAAAGTGTGTGTGGGTGTGTGTGTGTGTGTACAGCATTACAGAACTAAAGCAGCAGTTCTCAACCTGTGGATCATGACCCCTTTGAGGGTCAAATGACCCTTTCACAGGGGTTGCCTGATTCCTAACAGTAGCAAAAGTACACTTTTGAAGTAGCAACAAGAATAATTTTGTGGTTGGGGGTCACTACAACACGAGGAACTGTATGAAAGGGTCGCGGCCTGAGTTGTCTGTTTTATCGGTGCTGTGTACACCCCGACTGCATCGACTTCTTAACGAGCATGCCGGCTCGTGGTTCCACGCAGGAAGGGAGCACTGCTCTTCCTGAGCAACCCACAGGTGTTTAAGGCAAGACACCTGGCCTGCGCCTCCTGCCTTCAGACAATCACTCCTCGATAATACACAGCACGCCAGCCAGGCGGATTCTGACCTATCGTGACCCTGCAGACTCACTCAGAACTGCTCCAGAGCGTCTCCAAGGCTCTCGGCCTTTACCGAAATACATGGCGTCTCATCTTCCTCGCAAGGAGAGGGTGGTGGGTCTGAAGCGCCCACTTTTGAGCCCACGGACAGTCGGACAAGGCTCATTTGGAGTGCGCTCATTAGTCATCCACGAGACCACGTGCAGACGGTGAGAAGCCGGGCTCCACCCTGGCCGCAGGCTACGTTCCATGATCAACCTCCACCCCCCGCCCCCACCACTGCCACCACGCAGATGGACTTCTCCGCCAAACACAGACGCAAGGCTCAGAGTCAGCGCCTTCCGGAATGGGGAATTTCTAACTGCACAGCTTTCTTATTCAAAACTCTTCTCTTCTGGTGACTGCTCTTATTCTCTGAATTGTTTGTTTGTTTAGCAACCTAACGAACTAAGATTTTCAATGATTAAAAAATATTCAGTGACTTCAGCTCAGCTGCTAGTCCCAAGCTTAAGGGCGCCAGCGGGGTCTGTAAGAGCGGCCTGTTGATGGCTTCTGAACCCCCCCCCTACCCTCCCCGCCGCCCCCAGCAGCTCTCTGGCACACAGTCCCGCTCTGACACACATGAGCCTGTCACGAGTTAACGTGATGGCAAGCGCTCTCTCGTTTTGTGTTTTGAATATGACTACAGAGTTCTGGGGGAGCCCTGCTGGTGGAGGGGTCACCCTTTGGGCTGTGATTCACGTGGTTGGCAGTTGGAAGCCAGCAGCAGCTCTGAGGGGAAAGCTGGGTCTTCTCCTCCTGTGAACAGTTACAACCTTGGAGAACCATGGGGGGGTCACTGAGTCAGCATTGACTTCATGACTGCGCGTTCGGAGATGATTTTGGATTCTGAGTTCTGAAAGGTGAGCGAAGGAGGCTCCAAGTAGCCTTAGTCCTGGATGCCAGAGGACTCAGCTGCATGGCATTCTGGGACCAGGGAAAGCCTCTGGCCCATAGCCACCAGTGTCTCAATCCTGCAGGTTCTAGAAGCTTCCTGCTCTTCCCCATCCCCCTCCCTCCTCGGTCTCGGCAATTCAGAATGGGCATTTGCTCATAGTGCTTCATCTCTTTATATTAAACTAGGAGTCCCCAACCCAAATGGCTGCAGAAGGCAGGTCTGAGCTGGCAGGCAGGTGACAACTGGGGTGAGTGTGCCAGGCCGAGGGAAGCAGCACTGCTCCACAGGGATAGGAATATCATGTGGAAATCAGACAGTGGGGAGGGGGGAGCCTCACAAAATTTTAAGAGCAGGAGAAACCAAGATGTAATATGATGGAAATTAGGACACATTCAGAATGTAATACCAATCTGGTTGGGGCCAAGTACTGCACATATAAAAACAATAATATTTTATCTTAACAGATAACATATCTTTAAAATTGTCAAAAGCTCTAAGGGTGTGCTTGACATGGTGAGCACCATAATGATCCAGTGGGGACACAAAGCAGACCCCCACACTTTATTTTGGATTATGGGCTATTGTTATCATACAAAAATTTTTCATTACCAGGGAGGAAATGGAGGAATTTTTTTCCTCTCAAAAGTGGGGGATGGGGAGTGGGGTCCTAGGCCAAATAAGTTTGGAAGTCCAAGAAAGGGACACAGAACCCAGAATCAGTTCACTATGTGGGGGTTTCAAAGAATTAGAGGGGAATTTGGAATGAAAAGCTAAAGGGATTTTTAAAGGAACTTTCTGAAGACCTCTTGTAATTTTGGAATGTTTCCACCCTGCCCAGAGCTTGCATCTGTGACATCACGTGCACTCCTGAGATGAGTTCTTCTACAACCCTGCCCTGCCCCCAGAGGCTGTGCATTCTCTCTCAACCTGCCCAGCTCCCCACAGTAAACCTGTCATGAGAGCGTGCCAGGGCGAGGCCCTCTAAGAGCCGTGAAGACAGGAGACTCTGGACCTTACTTACCACTTCGGGGAGCAGCCTTGTCGAGAGGTCGTGGATAGCTTTGACCACGATACAGATGGACGACAGCAGGAAGATCACCCCCAGGATGACACAGGCTCTGCAAAGAAGCAGAAACATCCAGACTCTCAGCGGAAGAGTTGACACGATGACAGTAACGAGGACTCAGCCAGGGAATTGGGATCCAGTCAGAATTGGCCCCACGCCCCAAGTGATCAAGTCTTACAGCTGTCAGTGAGGTGTTCTTGGACTTGATCACTGAAATAGGTTCATCATCCCACACAACCTCACAGCAGCCCGTGCGAAGGGTGTTCAGGGCATGGAATCTGTAACCCGTGCCTGGCAGCACTGGCGCCCCACCCTCCACCACACTGAAGGGTGTGAAGTCAACATGGAGCTCCGACCCAAGACACCCTCGCTTTACCACTGTCAAATGGGAACAGCTGTGCTTAGTAAAGTCATGGGGCAGCGACAAAGAAGGAGCCCTTTGAACAGATGGATGGGCACAGTGCTGCAGGGACGGTACGAACCTAAGAACAGCAGGGAGGGCGGGCAGGCCCAGGCAGTGCTTCACGCCATGGGGCTCAGTGGTGACGTGAGGTGGAACGCACTCGAGGACACCTAACCACAACAACACCAAGGCCCGTGAACGTGAACTGGGAAAGCACAGGACGGCAAAGGTGACACATCAGAGCTAGCTTCAACACAGACAAAGCAAAGCACTCCGATGTTTCCTGATCTGAGGGGTGAAGCCAGAAAACTTCCAGGCGGTTACTGACCCACCTGTATCAGAATAGAGCTGTGCTCCACAGTTTCCAATGGTTTGCTTGGAACTAGATTGCCAGGCTTTCATCTCAAGGCACGTTTAAAACAAAACCCCATAGCTGCCGAGTGAATGCTGACTTGCAGCGACCCTATGGGACTGGGTAGAACTCTACCTGCGAGTTTCCAAGACAACAGTTTTCAGGAGTAGAAAGCCCCATCTTTCTCCGAAGAAGTAGCTGGTGGTTTTGAACTGTTAGCCGATCAGATTATAGGCCAACTTGTAACCGCTATGCCACCAGGGGTCCTAAGGCACATCTGCGTAGACTCCAGTCTCTAGCCTTCCAGTTAGCGGTGGAGGATGTCGACACTTTGCACCATGCACAGATATCAAGGCATGATGAGTACCTGTGGGTTTTTCCAAAGATGAAAAGGAGGAGTGATGTGATGCTGAGGAAAGGTAGGCTATTTATGGCAAGAGAGAGGGAGTCTATAAAGGGAAATGAGGGAACGGAAGGAGAATGAGGTCAAATAAAATATCATCACAGGAGCTGAGCTGGGACACGTTAAGGATGAGGGGCAGGGTGCAACTAGGTGCCCGAAGTCAAGGATGGACTGGCGAGAAAGGGAAATCTGAGGCAAGGGCAGAAGCAAAAGAGATGGGAAATGAAGGGCAACCTAAGGAAGCAATGTTAAAAATTAAAACACATGGGACAAACTGCTGACAAAGGACAGAGGAACATGGAAAAAGAAATCAGACTGGAGGCAGCTCTGGGTCATCCCCTGTCTCAGCCTGGAGTCCATCATCTGGCCAAGCACTCAGTCCTCTCCCCCAGCAAACTGCCCGCCTGTGCCGGGAGGACTCAAGTCATGACAGCATTATCGGCGCCGTGGTGGTGAGCACATACCGGTCATCCTGTAATCCTAAATCAGATAAATGCAGTGTTCACTCTCCAACTGGATGAATAGCATTGCTCTAAACTGTCCACAATGGTTTGAAGGGGCATCTCTGCTCGAGGCTTGTAGCATACCTGTGGACAGCCACAGTACCCCAATGTCATAAAGCCAAAGCAGAGCAGTAGACAGGCAGTTTGGAATTAATCCAGTACATAATCCAACCCACATTCTATTTGTAGATTTTATTCTTTCAAAGATACAAATGTAAAGAAGGAATAGCTATAGGCTACAGCTAAATGCAAACAAACAACAAAGGCAGTCTTTTTTACAGCACGGAAATCGCTGACTGGTGCAAACAGTTGGGCTTTGGGCTGATAATCAAAGGTTGGAGGTTTGAAACTACCTAGTGGTATCTTGGAATAAATTATTCCAAGGACAATCTGCCTCCAAAAAACCAACCACAGAGTCTCCTGAACAGTACCACACACCCAAACCATTAAGAGTTGGGATCCACCCAATGGCAATGGACTTGGGTTTCTACAACCCAGGGAGGGAGGAAAAAGGGATGAGTTGTGAATCGTTGAATTCTTACTGCCAGAGTCCTCAAGTGAGTTCTGACCCAGAGTGACCCTATGGACCTCAGGATACAACACTGCCTGGTCCTGCTCCATGGTCACGATTGTTGTGAGGTTGAGCCCGTTGTTGCTGCCTCTGTGTCCATCCGTCTCCGTGAGGACCTTCCTCTCTCTTGCTGCTCTGCTACATTCCCGTGCAGGATGGCCTTCTCCAGGGACTGGTGTCCGATAACATGGTAGGTGAGACAATGTCTTGGCATCCTTGCTGGACTGAGAAGCATTCTGGCTGTACTTTTTCCAAGACAGATACTATGAGTATGCTTACTAAACTTACAAATGAGTAAGTGTTTTAAACACTGATTTTCATATTCTCTTATCTTTTAACTTATTCTCTTAACTTTTTCCAAGTTCATTTTCCAATGGTTTAGATATATTAAAAAGAATTGTGCAATCATTACCAGAATTAATTTTAGAACATTTTCTTCATTCTTGTACTCGTTATTACTAGCTCCCAACTACCTGCTCCCTACCCCGACCTCCCCTAAACCAAAGGAAATATTAATCTAGTTACTATCTATAGATTTATTTTACCTCTCCCATATTTTATACAAAGAAATTATACAGAACACTTCAAACAAGATCGGGCAAGTTGAGGGTGGTATGACAGTAGACAACAACAAAACATAGAAAAATCTCAATCCAAGTGAAAGTATATGACAAAGAAACGAACAAATTTCAAAAATGAGTGAAAAGGGACAATAAATTATAATACATTAAATTTTGACTTGACCTAACAATATCTGCAACAATCCACTTTCTAATGCACTACGTCTGAAGGCAAGACAATTCAAATCCTTAATAAATGGTCTGAGAGAAGGTTTTCACTGCTGTGGTAGTTACACTATTCCATGTCAACTTGATGAAAGAGTGAAAGGGTGGAGTCTAGCTTGTCAATCAGGTCACAGTCTGATGATCCCTCCTGTGGGTGTGGCATTCTCATGAGGATTCTGGGAACTTCCTCTCTTCCTCCCTGGATGCAGGACTCTCTGCTCCACCCCCCTGTTGAGGATCCAAATGGAGACCTGTGCCCACACCAAGAGGCTTCCACAAGCATTGGATCTATAAGACTTCCTGCCCACCCCCACCCCTGACCCCCAGGGCCTGTGACCTTCCTGCATCAGTATCACTGCATGTGCTGCATGAGTCTGAAGAGGAATTTATAGACTAGTACTGGACATATGGGATAATATTGGACTTGGGGACTTGATGAGGGCTCAGCTAGGGTTTTTTCTCAACATGCTATTGCTCCATGATATAAAGCTCTCTTTTACACAGACATGAATATTTCTGGATTGCTTCTCTAGTCAACTTGACCTAACACAACTGTCATCCACAGGCTTCTGCAAACCAGATGTTCAGAATTTAAGCTCTAATACAATTCCCTCCTCTGAGCTTAGGTTTTATTATTTATAATCCTTGAATCACTTGGGCTGGTGTGCTCCTCTCTCGTGGACTTAGCTAACATCTTACTTTGATCGTTGCTCATTTTATGATAAGGCTTTTAAGACCCAGACATTATTCCTCTGATAGATGAGAACTATCCGATCTCATCAACACACTTTGCTATAGCACCCATATCTTTAGTAATACTAAGCAGGGCCACATCTTAAGAACTAATTGTTTTTAGATTAGGCTAATGATTAAATGCTAGCTCAAATTCATTCATATATCCAAAGTACATATAAAGGCCTGGTGCACTTTAGAGACAGCATTATTATCAGCTTGATGAAAAATAATTTAAGTGATCCCCATGAGACATTTGGTAATTCTATTAATAGTTTCATTAATCTGGCCAATATTTTAAAATATACATATTTGGGAAGCTTTTTTAGACTACAAAATATGGAATGCTCAACTATGCACATTAAAAACGTAAGTAACTGGACAAAAGTCAGGGAAGCAATAAGGGTAAATATGGACAAAAATTCAACCATGCCCATTCACTAAAGCAAAACTATGCTCGAGAGACTAGGGCATGTCACAAAAAGTTAAGAAAGCATGAAAATAGCAAGTACACAGTAGTCTTAAGTTGCCAATTATTGAGCAACCTCAAAAGCAAGAGATTTGAACCTCAGAGTCCATTGGCTTCCAAAGCCACAACCTTGGGATAGCAGCAGCCTTCTACAATGTTTGCAAACTACAACGTTTCAACTTTAAGTCAACAGGAGTAGTTCAGTTACTTTATTCAGCAACAGATGTGTTTCAAGCCAAGACCAGTTTCCTTATCAATATTTCCCAACCACATATTCTGATGGGCCTGTGAAGATGCCGTGCGCCTCGACAAGATAAAATCACAGGTAGTCTCTAGGTCCCAGTCAGGGTCACGACGAACTGAAAATAAGCTTGGTCAAAGCTGCATGATTAGTATACTGGGTGAATCCCCACTTGGAAGTCTATAATGTCACATGTCTCACAGGACTGGTTGTCCCTCCTCAGGTTACCCACCAACTCCAGTAAAATTACCCTCCTAAGAGACAGACACATCTCCCCTCCTCTGGTAATGAATTACCATAGAAGTGAACAGCTCACCGTGAAGGTCTTCTCACTGCCATAGAACCCATTTCTGGTGACATGGAATGATAACCAGTATAGGAAATGGAATGGGAAACTTGGAAGAGGCAAAATGTGCTCTGTCAGCAACCAGGAGCAGGAGGTTGGACAGTTGTCAAGAATCGTGGAGAGGGACACCCATCTAAGGCAGCCTGATCAGCCACCACCTTGGATCAAGATGATGTCATTTCTGATTTTGTAAGTCAAGAGATTTGCCAGCTAAACTATGCATGTGTTACTCTTATATTCTTAGAAGACTGGGTTTCTGGCCAGGGGATGACTTGCATTTTTTTCCATTTCAGTTACTGTTCCAGTTCACCTATATTTTACAAAGTCGAGTCTGTTGTGGTTTCACTTCATTGGTCATGATTAAACAGGGAAGTATTGTTTCAAATACTTGCATCTTTCTGCACTGCTAGGCCTATGTTTCTGCTGCCTAACAGCTGAAAGCAGCTATTATTAGCAGAAGGTGTGATGCTATTTTAAGTGTTTTATTAATAATATATTGTGTTGACACAGCAGCTTTTTCCTCAGGCACTCAGAGTTCTGCACATCTGATCATAAATCCTCAGGAAGCTATGTGCATGACCTGAGCTCTGTTTTTTTGTTTTTTTTATTGGGATGGAGTGTGTGGGGGGAAAGGTATGTTTCATAAACACAAGTAATCAAAATAGGAACCAAGGATTAGGAAGCTTGTCATGCCAAGAGTTAGAAATCCACCCCAACATAAGTCCCAGGTCTCCTGACTCCAGCCCAGTACCCAGCCGTGGCCAACAATCCGGTCCCTTGAAGGCAGGGACGTCTGAACCATATCCTCACACCAGGCCCACCCTACGAATTCAGCAGCTTCAGGAATCAGCAAGGATTGGGATCGGTAGCAGACAAATACATGTGAGGTTCTATATACACATGTGAGGTTGCTTCCAGAGGTGTGTGTGTGTGTGTGTGTGTGTGTGTGTGTGTGTAACTGTTCCACTGGCACACCGTGGTCTTCACCTGCAGAGTCCAGCAAGTGACAGAGTACAATATACATGTGGGCCTCACAGTCTTGAGGAGCCTGATCACCAGCACAAAGATAGACTCCTCCTACCCAAACAAAAACATCAAAACCAGACTGATGGCTTTTGAGATGATTCCAACTCAGGTGGACTCATGTGTGTAACACCGCATTCCAGAAGGTTTCCAGAAGTAGATCGCCACACCTCCCCTCCCCACCCCCCGAGACATCTCTGGATAGATGTGAGCTGCTAAACTTTCAGTAGATGCACACAAACCATTTTGATACCCACAGACCAGCCAATGCCCAAAGAAGGTAAACTTCATGACCCAGAGAGAGGCACATTAATTACCACCCCGTTTACCATAATCCCAGACCAAAGCTGAATTTAAATTCCCATTGGACTAGTGGTCGTCAAAATGGGGTCTCCAACAGCAGAGGCATTCGGGAACTTAGTAGAAACGCAACTGTAAGAAGCTCCACACAGATCTAGGGAATCAGAAACTCTGGGGTGAGACCCAGGACCTGTACCTGCTGGGTAATTCTGACACCCTCTCAAATTGAGAACCATTGCATTCCTCACTCTAAACACACCTTCATCTATTTATTTATGAACTTTTCGGGGGTTTTTTTGTCTTCAGGTTTTTTTTATTAATCATTTTATTGGGGGAGAGCTTTTATGACAAGACATCATTCAATTGTGTTAAGCATACCTGTACATATGTTGCCATCAACATTTCCAAAACATTTTCTTTCTAATTGAGCCCTTGGTATCAGATCCTTTATTTTCCTCCCACCTTTATGAATCCTTGATCAATTACATATTATTTTTTTAATTTTGTATCTTATACTGCCTGTTGTTGTCCTTCACCTCTATTTCTGTTATTCATTTCCCTTAGGGTGACAATGACTATATATCCAACCTTTTGATAGGTTCCCCTTTCTTCCTCAACCCCACCCCTCATGATTTTGCTACTCTCCCTACTATTCCTGAGGAGTTTGTTTGTCCTCAACTCCACAATGTCAAGAACTTTTAGAGGTAGAACTGGGTTATGATAGTGGTGGGAGGGGGGAGAGGAAGCATTCAGGGACCAGAGGAATGATGCGTGATTCATCAGTACACCCTGGTTGAGTTGTCCCTTCCTTTTAACTCTTCTGTGGGGGATATCCAATTGTCTAGAGATGGGCTTTGGGTCTCTACTTCAACCACCCCTCATTCACATCAACAGGGTTGTTTGTTTTGGCTCTTTGGATACCTGATACCTGATCTCGTCAATACCTCATGATCACTCCCCTGATTGATGGCTACAAGCCTTTAACTTCAAGCTTTTAAGACTCCACATGCAATATTTTTTTAAAAAATTAAGATATTTTTGCAATATCTTTTGTTAGCCGGGCATCATCCACATTCTTAACTACATTTGCTTATGCATACATTCTGTCTTCATTGATCCATTGTGTTGGGAAGGTGAGTACCAAAGAGTTCCAAATTATTATCACAAAGTGTTCTTGTGTTTAGGGAGGCCTTGAGTAGAAGCCCAAAGTCTGTCTGCTATCTTAAAAATTAACATATAAATATAGGTACATTGGCCTCTATCCTTTTCACTATAAATTAATGTATTTATTACATATATACCTGCCTATAGATATATCTCCAAACATAGCTTTTAATAGTTTTTCCCTCTATTTCCTTTCATCTTCCTCCTGTCCCACTATCAAGCTCACCCTCCACTTGGCTCTCAATAATTCCTATTGGATACATTGTACATGATCAAACCCCACCAGGTCTCCTCACCATCAGTTTTGGATCTCTCGTTGCTCCTTCATCCTTGAATTTAAACAAACCTTTAATGTTGTCTGATAGACAATAAAATCCAAAGAAATGGTTACTTTTCTTTTCTAGCTAAAGGTTGCAAATTCTACTTGGGCACAGCATTATAAGTCTTTCAGTCTGTCTCTTTATTTCTGTCTCTCAACTTATGTGGACAGACCCTATCACATGATGGTATTACCTCAAAATTGTATCTGGTTATGAATATGGTCTGTGTTAGCCTGGGCAGACTAGGGAAATGAATTCATAAACACATGTATGTGTCTAAGAAAGAGTTTTATATTAAGTGTAATTGTACATTAAGAAAACATCCCAACACAGTCCAATCCAAAGCCATAAGTCTGATATTAGCCCATATGTTCCATACCGATCTATAAAGTCCTCTTTAGACTAATGAACACATGCCATGAAGCCAAATACAGGATGATCATAAGCCAATGGGTAAAAAGTCTTTTGATCCAGTGGCATTGTCAGGCTCTCAGCACTGATGGGAGTCTCTCTGTGGTTTCTCTGGCTTCAGAGGTCTGGTTGCATCCATGTGGCTCATCTGGTTACTATGGTAGCTCCATGTGTCTTGTCAGCTGCAATGTCTCCCAGGGAAGTCAGCCCTGTCAGTAGAGCGTCTCCAAGGGAGCGATCTAAGAGAAAGTGTGTCTCCCACCTCAAAGAAGGAAGCACCAGATTTCCCAGAATTCTCAGGAGAAGGCCAGGCTCACACAGAAGCCTCATTGTCTATGATCCAATTGACAGACTAGACTCCACCCCTACCCTCTTAATCCTCAAATCGACAAACGATTATACATCTACCACATGGTCCCTCACCAATGGCAAACTCCCATAAATAAGTCTGAGTCTCGTCTTCCCAATTCTGTTACCTCTAATTGTCCAAAACTGAAGAAGGAAAAGCTTCTTGTGATCATCCCTTATTTTATGGAAAGACTGAAAATACTGAATAGCCTTAATGATCACTCAATTTGGTCCCTGGCTTTACGTGTAATTGTTTTAGTTACCATCTTTCATTCCGGTCTCCAAAGCACCCAGAATCCAGAACGTTGTTCAAATGCAAATCAAAGAATAGAGAAAAAAGACAGACAAGTGATGAGCTCACACACAGTTCTCATGGATGCACCATGGGTAACGTTGTTTTATTTTAGCTAAGTCCTCCCTCCCTCAATGGGTTTTATGATTTTTGAATAAGGTCACAAAATCAATGTGGATGCAAGACATAGGGAAAAGAAAGTGGCAATGAATGGCCAGGAGATATTTCCTATTTGCTATAACAGCCATGCCTGTTCCCATTTTGTTCAAGACCCAGCTACTTGGTCACCCCTCTCCTACTTCAGGATCTTCCTTCCTTCCATCTTGTCTTCTTCCCCATTGTACTCCGCTCCTTGGCTCTCCTGGTCTCTTGGTCCCATCTTCCCTTTCTGCTTATGCTCCTTTGTCTCTTCGCTGTCTTGAAGCTCATCTGCCTCTGCACTCTAAAAAGGTTGGTGGGGAAAAGAGGGACTTGGAGGGTCACCCAGCAATGATCCTTCAGACCAGAAGCTCTGTAAGCAAGTGGTCCATCCCCTCTCCAGGTCAAGGTCATCCACCTCCCAAACATCCAAGCACTGAAAATGACTCACTCTATAAAATGGCTCTTTGCTTAGCCTGTAATACAGTGCTGAGTGTCTAGAAACTAGCCATCTGAAATCTCATTTAGGTATCATTTCATTACCAACTTCAATGTTCAAGGAAAACACAAGGTTTGGGGCAAATGCATCATGGAAGGGGCTGAACACTGCAGTAATCCTAAGAGAGAGGTGAGAATAGTCAGACAAAGGCAGCGGGGTGAGGAGTGTGATCCAGAAGTCCTTATAAGACACTCAAGAATCCAAGACATATTTGCTGATGATATTCAGTCCATTCTGAAGTGAGGAGGAGACTATGGGTCTTATGAGGACTTAAAAAGACCTCTCAGTGTAAGCTTGTGCTTCTCAGGAAGATGAAGTGATGCAAAATCTGACAGCCAATCTGACTTAGTATCTCAAAGTGAACCAGTGATAGATTTTCAATAGCAGATCAAGTATCTGCACATACATTTCAAGCTTTTCTTCTCTATTTAGAGAATGTGAGATGACTAGTCTAATGCAAAGAATACCCTCAGGAAGAGACCCAGAGACACGTGGTGAAGAAAAAGCTTGCTTCTCCCCACACACCCTATTGTTCTTTGTGGGGTGTGTGTGTGTGTGTGTGTTTGTTTTTGTGGTGGGCATGTGCCACCCACTAAACATAAATAAACACTATGCCAGTGTTAAAATTCAGGGAAATATTTACTAAGAGACTACCATATGCCAAGAAATCTGCTATGAACTAGATATCATGACAAGCAAGACAGTTTTTTTAATTCCACAGGAATCTTCCTAGAGAAGCTGGCTGAGATTTGAAAAAACCCAAGAAAATTTAACTGGTCAGGAGGGAGGGGCATATTGTGGAAGATGCAAAGGCATGCCCAAAGGAATGTTGGGATTCATTCATGGAGCCCATGGTCACTCCCGTCGACTCTGTGCCAGGCTCCGACCCAGGAGCAAGCCACGTCGGCATCCAGGGGAAGACCCTGGAAGGCATATTTGTCAGTAAGACCAATGCAGCCCTGGTTCATGCTACAACATGGATGGACCTCAGAAACACGCAGAGCAAAATAAGTCAATCAAAAAGGGACAAATATTTTATGATTCCATTTATATGAAAGATCACAGATAGCAAATACTTAGAGACCAATGCATATTAGTAGTCCCTTGCCAATGAGTCAATTTCAACTCCTAGCAATCTGTGAGGCAGGGTAGGACTGCCCCTGTGAGTTTTCAAGACTGTAACTCTTCAGGAGACTAGAAAGCTTCATCTTTTTCCCATGGAGCCCCTGGTGCTTTCACACTATTGTGGTTTGTGACCAAATATATAACCAACCACTACTATCAGTGTCCTCATAGTTGTGTCAGTTTGGAGAATCATTGCTTAAGGACACTGAACATTTGTTGATAAGTGGTGGAATAATTGGGGAACAGATAGTGTAAGTAAAACATGTTGAACAGTCAAATGCTCTGATATATATTTTTTTATCATCAAAATACACACAAGTGGAAGTCCCTTTATGATTTCTGGATCCCTCACGTCTGTGTTGGGATAATCACACAAAGCCTACCATCCCATAAGCATGGAACATGAAAAGTTGATCAGCTTGTGGCACGTGCTCATCGGCATGACTGGGTTAATTGGATCTTTTATCTCTTTTCATCCCTACAAAAATACTCTAACATTTCCACAGTAACCTGTTCTCCAGTGTTTCTAACCTCCTTGATTATAGTACTTAAAGTAATTGGCTTAAATTGTTCACTCACTTTGATCCACTTCTGAGAGACAATCCCCAAAGAGAAGGTCTTGTCTGCTGAAGAATGTTCACAGCAGCATGATTTATATTGAAACTGGAGAAACATAAACATGCACCACACTGGGAGTGTTGAAGTAACACTGATACATCAACATAGTACACTCTGAGATGCCATGCAAAATGTTCTTGTTGATATTTTTTAAAGTCCTAAAGGTAAAATTTACATGAAAAGCAGGGTATAAAATCATAGGTATAAAGATGCACAAACTTTATCTAAGCTCAAGGGAAAATTTTGGTGACAAAAAAAACCAACTCACCAAGGAGCAGTAGTGGGAGCAGCGCCTTTCACCCCACCCACTCTCCTATACATTGTACTTTTATAATGAGCAAATGCTTATTAAAAATCCCTCCTCCCACTCCATCACCCACATTTCCTCATCTTTAATCCTCAAAAGACAAGAAGAGCTGGTCTCCAACAAGTTCAAAACAGATGACAGAGAAGAATCAGGTTTCTAATGAGTCCACTCTGTGTCCCATTCTGTGAGGAGAAATGGGTATATAGGGTGTGGTTTTCTGCTGGGATGCAGCACAGTTCATGGCTGCTTTTCCAATACTCCCTTCCCTTATAAGGATACTAATACCACCACCTTACCAAATGGTTCTAAACAATTTAGATGGAAAAAGCCTCACATCCATGGAGATAATACTAGACATGCACACGAAATACTACAGATGATGATTCTCGTGTAATCTTGTGGCATATCTTCTATCTCCGGGACTTCTGGTGAAACCAGCCACCTAGCGTGTTCTGTCTGAAGCAGAGTCTGGTGGTCAACGTGCATGGATACAGGAGCCCTGGCATCTCTCTGTGGGAATCGATAATTTATAGACAGCTCTCTCCAACGTCTCATAAAAGCAGCCATGGAGAGTACAAATCCTTTTGTCCAGGGGGAAGTTCAGGGGGAAAGAGAGAGAGAGAGAGAGAGCTCGCAAAGGCCTTGGAGAAGCCCATGACCTGGCCCAAGTTAGAAACCTGGCCAGCAACTGAGCTAGAACTCATATACAAATCCGAGGCAAACTGGAATTATCTTTATTTCTGTTTTATGTCTATTTAAATGCATACATGCACAGTTTTGTGGGTGACATTTTCTCCCTCAAACAATGGTAGAAATTGAGTCACCAAGCTGGAGGCCAGGAACAGGAGACCACACCATTAACTTGAGGACCAACAGGAAAACATCAGAGTCCCTAGACTTCAGGTTAGTTTCAACATGTCAAAAATCAGCAATAGAGACTGAATCCACGAGTCTTCATAACAACCCCATCCGCTCAGTGAGCAGCCACGTGCATCAGCCGCATACACCACCCAGGAACTCCCTGTAAACCACTCCCCTGCCCACCAAAGAAGCTGTCAACTTGGCCTCTGCCTCAACTGTTTGTGCTAAAAACTTCCGAAGCCACACCACCTTCAGTAATGTTCGAAACCACCAGCCACTTGGAGGGAGAAAGACCAGGTATGCTTGGGGACCCCCAGGGTCAGTTCTACCCAGTTCTAGAGTATAGCTGTGAGTCTTATTCGCCTCTGTGGCTGAGAATTTGGCTTGTGTATGAAGATCTTGGTAGATTTCAACCAATCAATCAGATTGCAGTCTGATGACAACTCCTTGGGAATGTGGCTGGTTTCTAAGAGAGGTTGTGGATAAGTGGTCTCTCTCTTGCCCCTCTTTTCCTTCTTGCTGGCTTTGATCCTGAGTCTGGCTACTGGGACAGACACCCCATATGGCCTGCTAACTCTGGGAGAGGTCGGCACCACACTATGTTCCTGCTGACCTTGGACAGACAAAACCCTGCAGCCACAACCTGCCTGCCATCTCCTGGCTTACTGCTCCAGCTGCTGCTATTCTGAGGCTGGATGGGCCTTCAGGTAGCTCGGACACCTGGGTCTGAGCTGAGCCATTTCTTTGATATAAAATTACTGCTTGATGATGGGCAATGGACCTCCACTTAAGTACTTCCTCAATGCAAGAACACTTTGTTCTATTATATTGTCATTCTATTATGCTCATCTTCTTGACATGATCACTAAAGACAATTGTGTGCATAAGCAAAAGTGGTGAAGAAAGCTAATGGTGCCTGGCTATCAAAAGATGTAGCATCTCGGGTCTTAAAGGTTTGAAAGTAAACAAGTGGCCATCTAGTTCAGAAGTGACAATACCCACATGGAAGAAGCACATCAGCTTGTGTGACCACAAGTGTCAAAGGAATTAGTTATCAGGCTTCAGAACTAAAAATCATAACATTGCATGCCCACCTTCTTGATATGATCACTGACAACAAATGTCTGCATAAGCAAATGTGGTGAAGTTAGCTGATCAAAAGATGTAGCATCTAGGGTCTTAAAGGCTTGAAAGTAAACAAGCAGCCATTTAGCTTAGAATCAAAAAGCTCACGTGAAAGAAGCACACCAGCCTATGTGACAATGAGGTGTCAAAGGGATGGGGTACCAAAGAACTAAAAATTATATCATTATAAATGAGGGGGAGTACAGATTGGGGACCCAAAGCCCATCAATAAGTGAAGTGACATCCCCGTACAGAGGGGTCACAGGCAGGAGACGAGCCAGTCAAGGTACAGTGTAGCAATAAGGAAATATGCAATGTTCCTCTAGCTCTTAAATGCTTCCCACATCCACAATCATGATCCCAATTCTACCTGAAAAATCCAACTAGACAGGGGATATATACAGTGGAGCAGGAAACATGGGGAATTCAGGACAGATGATTCCTTCAGGACCAGTGGTGAGAGTGGTGATACCTGGAGGATGGAGGGAAGGTGGAGTAGAAAGGGGGAACTGATTACAAAGATCTACTTATAACTTCCTCCCTAGGGTCCGGGCAACAGGGAAGTGGATGAAGGGACACATTGAACAGTGTATGATAAGACAAAATAATGATAATTTATAAATTATTAAGGGCTCATAGGGGAGGGAGAGGGAGGAGGGAGGATAAATATGGGGAACTGATACCAGGGTCCTAAATAGAAGGAGGATGTTTCGAGAATGATGATGGCAACAAATGTGCAAATGTGGTCTGCATACAATTGATGTATGTATTGATCATGGTAAGAGTTGTATGAGCCCCCATAAAATGATTTAATAAAATAAATAAAATTACTGCTTGATATAAATTCTTTTGTCTACATATATGCATGTCATTGGTCTTATACCTCTAGAAGTTCTAGCTCAACATACCCCAGGCTGCCTATTCCTATAAGGATTTAGTCCCAGAAACAACTATGGTCACCCTGAACTGGAATGGACTTGATGGTCGTTGGTTTGGTTTCCTGTTGACTGTCACTTGCTCGAGTGTTCAGTAAATACATGGATACCTCAGAGTAAACCCAGGTAGAGATGTTGTGTTTTTTTTTTAATAAAACAAAACAAAAAAAACCCCAAGCCTGTAGGCCATCCAAAGGACTCTGGGGGTAGCACGTTGCAGCTGATGCTTTGGGGCCACATCATTGTCCTCAGTCATTCAGGTTGCAGTGTTTCTGCCAGAGGCCCCCAACCTCACCCCCAGACATCTGCACAGAGGCTTGTAAGAATGGAGTGTCCCTGCCAGCAGCAGTGATAACGCAAACCAAACCGAACTCACAGTGACCTTATAGGACAGAGGAGACCTGGTGGGCTTGAACTGCTGACCAATGCACAACTCCTTATGCCACCAGCCCCCGCCCCGCCCCAGAGAACCCTTTATTGGCTTTTCCTCCTTTCCGGTCTCATTTCCCCAGCTCTCTCACTCCTGCTTCCTAGCCTCACCTCCAGTCAACCACCTGCAAGTAGGCTAGCACTTCCAGGCTTTGAACCAGGGCAGAAAGAGGTACAAGAGGAACTCAGAAGAAGAGCACATCACACATGATCAAAATACAGTGAAAACAAGACAAACTTGGACCATAAACACGGAAATAAACCAAAGGTGGACCCAGGACATGGCTTCAACAGCTCCTGGTTTTGAAAATCAAATGTCTTCCCCCAAACCAGTTGTCATCAGGTTGGTTATGGTCTGTCAAGCCTTGGGAAGTTACTTGACCTTCTGGTGAGTTTTGCTGTTTTTAAGATGCTGGTAATGATCAGCCTGATGAGAGAATGGCCTGCACAGTGCCACGAACACGGTGTCAGAAAGTGTGTCACTCCACAGAGCTTTCACTGACTGTTTTCAGAAGGTTGCCATGACGTTCTTCTGAGGTACTGCTGGAGAAACTCAAATGTCAACCCTTTGGTTAACAACAGTTAAGCTCATTATCCATTTACACCCTCTAGGAATTAGGAATCTGCTCATGGCTCCCAGGTCAATCCCCAGCAAGAAGCAACAGTCTTTTCCACAATTGTTGTAGAATCCTACGACCATTCTGGATGACGCTCTTAGGAATTCACAGATCTAAATGAAGGTTGCCTGGCAAATAAATCAGGTTAGCGGGCCAAACAGTGAAACTGCCCTTTCCAATCATTACATATTGTCTCTGAAATCCACTCACCTCCCCTTCCCATGGAGGCAATCTTTGATTAAGCACTCAACTACTAGCCAAAATGTGGCATACCAAATCCACCTACCTCTGCTTCCCAAATGCCCCAGCCTGGATAACCTACCCTGTACACCAGCTTCACCCTGATTGTGAGCCAAGTAACAAGAGCCAGTCCACAGACAGTGGAGACCAGTTCAGACAGACTGCAGTCAGTGCTAAACAGGGCACTAAGGTGGCCACTGAGTGTGGACTAGGACAGAGAAAGATTGGCCTTCAGCCCTGCCAGTGGCTGGCTTTGTCCAGAATGGTGCTGCCTCACCACACCACTGAGCTGTTGCCAGAGGGTGCCATCCTCGGATGAGCTCAGATAGAAAGGCAGAGGAGGAGGCAACATGAGTGACCTTAAAAACCACCTATTTCCTCACAGCCTGTCCTCAGTGCAAAGGAAAACAAAGATGGCTCACCTGGAAACCCACCCCTCATGCCCGTATAGTGCTGACAAGGGACAGATTTGGAGATCATTTATCTAACTGCATGTATCAGCACCCTAGGGAGGTCCTCATGGTGCAGTGGCCACGTGTTGGACCATCAACCACAAGGTTAGCCATTTGAAACCACCGGCTCCTCCCATAGAGTTAGCATCTCAGAACCTGCTGGGGAGGGGTCCATCCAGTGCCAGAGGGCAGCTGCAAGTCAGACTCCACTTGATGACAGTGAGTTTGGTTTGGGTTTGGTTTTTGAGGGAAACAAGGGCAGGGGAATCCTCTTAATAAGATATATACTAGATATATTTACACCTTTCCCTAAATTCAGGGCTTAAATAGAGAAACAGATTGATGTCCTAAAACCAACTCATTTACTCATCAGGGATGTGGTCTCCTCTTCTAAAGAATTATCCAGCACAATCATGTCTCTAACCCCTAAGAATGGAATTTGCTCCCCTCTAACAGTCCCACAGGCGAAGGCTAAAGGATACATTTGTAAACAAATGACTCTGCTTATGCTGGGGGCCTCAGATAGAGCAGACTTGACCAATCTTGTCCTTTATTTTGTCAACAACAGAAATTCCTTGGTAGGGACAAGCTACTGGCTACACGGGGTGAATAATTATCAGAGCAATGTAGAGGCAGGCATTTGTATTTCCCACTATACTTATTCAACTGGTTTATCTAAAGCTCATTAGAGTCGGCCCTACTGTGACAAGAACCCATTTTGTTGTAGTTTGTTTGCCCAATGATTTTGAATTGCTTTTAAAATCTGGGGGAGGGAAGAGTGTAGGGGCTAGAAAAAGAGGGAACACCAAGACATGTTAAAAGAAAAGTGCCAAGTGGCCCTGGACAGTTCTAGATAGTCACTCCCTTCCTAATTACCAGCCATTGGCTTTCTGACAGATGGGAAAGAATGACAACCTCAACCCACTCCCCCCTGCAGGGCTCACATAATGGGGCCCTGGGCAATCACAGCTCCACTGTCAATCTGCACTGTTAACGCCAGGGGTGGCTCAGCTGAATTAGGGGCTCATGTATAAAGATGGGCACGTGTGTACACAGTCATTTTATTAACCATTAATACGCTCTGTGTAAAAAGAGGCTTCCAGCACAAAGCACCGAATAAGACATGTCATTTGCAACACTTCCTGATTTAACAGCTTGTCTGGGGTCTGTGGGTGGGGCTGGAGCATGTGTGTGCGATCAGTGAAGTGCAAAGACACCACACCATAAAAACACCACCAGCCTGTCAATGAAAGGAATTATTCATGGACTTGTTAAAAGGTCAGGTGCCAAAAACCTCATTTAACAGGAAATAAATGAAGTGTGGTGCTTAAAAAAAAAAAGAAAGAAAAGAATATGTGTCTGTTTGTACACTGGCCCCGCGCAACTCAGAACTGATTGAAAAAGAAGACAGGCAAAATTTTGCTCGCTAATATACATGAAGGATTACTTGTGTCTTGCCTAGAAACACGCTCAGTCTCTACCCTCCTCACCCCCAAGCTCTCAGGAATGTATTGCTTCATCATGGTCCTGCCACCTGCCTCTGCCTTAGGCAAAGGAACTAATATTTAATTCATCTTGATATGAATTATTCTAGTCATTTTGTGGCCTCTTCCAAGTCTCAAGAGACCAGTCTAACTGTGGATAAATGGATTTTCTCTGGATCAAAGGGATGAAGGTTTCATTAAGCAGAAAGCAACAAAAAGCAGACTCACTGCCATCCAGTCATCGCTGACCGATAGAGACCCCTGTGGGTTTCTGAGATTGTAAGTATTTTCAGGAGAAGACAGCCCAGTCCTTCTCTTGGAGCTGCCGGTGGTTTTCAGCTACCTCTCATGGGGATCACAGCCCAACTTGTAACCACGACACCAGCAGGGCTCCCACAGGAAACAGAAACAGGGGAGATGAGTCAATCTGACTCCTTGTTTGTCACAATAGAACTGTGCTCCAGGGGGTCTTCAATAGCACTTTGTTCAGAAGTAGATCATTAAGCTTTTCTTCCCAGGTGCCTCTGGCTGAGTGGACTCAAGCCTCTAACTTTTTGCTAGAAATCGGGCATATCCTGACCAGAGAACACAAGAACAAATGATGGGGGAGGAAGAGAGAGAGGAGTGCATCCTGGTCCACTGAGCCTTGAGAATGACATCCCCACTCAGAACAGCCAAATACACAGAGAGGCTGGCCTGACTAAGAAACATAGTGTCCCTCACTGATGTAAGGCCCTACGGGGACAACAATGGAGAAGCAGGATTGGAATTGTACCCTGTCTGACACAACCACACCATGGCAAAACAC